>PVKA01010096.1:0-43452 GCA_004027165.1 Ctenomys sociabilis | reverse complement strand
TTTCCAAGCATATTTCCTTCCTCTAAAGCATGATGAAGTTCAGTGCAAGTGGCACAAATCGTTTCAATGTTTTCTTCTGTTAGAGCAAAGAGAGTGAAGCAACATTTACTAATCATGATTAAGTTTTCAAGTGTGTCAAACATGCAGTGTCAGTGAAAATCCTATCGCTATTTCCATAGATACCTTCAAATTCCTGAACTCTATTTTTGCCACAGTCTTGCTGTAAAATTTAGGCTGCCCAGGATGGCCTTGAATTCACAGCAATCCTCCTTCCTCAGTCTCCTGAGTACTGCTGGGACTGCAGGTATGCACCACCTTGCCTGGCTTCACCTTCTTAGAACTTTTCCATCTGCTTGATTTCTCCCCCATCTCTCTGATTCATCTCCTATCGCTTTGACTTACTTGTTCATCCACCAGTTAGCTTCTCTAGAACACACAGTCTTTCAATGAGTGTATTACAGAATGGAACTGGCACTGGCTGCAGTTAGTCTCCTCTATTCCAAGTGCCCTCCAACTAGGCCTGTGTTCTGTCTGGTCACGCGGAAGCATGCAGTTTGCATCTGTGCCTTCAAGCCTCTTTGCCATAGTTCCATAAGCCTAGAACACTCTCATCCTTTCCCTGCTGATTTTGGTCCTTCAAGTCTGTGTTCTGGTGTCTGCAGAAAACTGAACTACTTCACACTCAGCAAACAATATGTTGTACAAGGCAGTTTTTCACATTTATATGTGTGTGTTGTGTCATGTACTCAGGGCTCTCAACTAGATGTCCTGCTACATTAGTGAGAAGAACCTGTCTTACATATCTTTGTATCAACAGCATACAGTGTGGTGAGAATGTTATTCACACAACCTGTAACACAACTGCACACATATTCATTTCCTAATATATCTATCGATGACAACAACATCAGTCTTTTCTGTGAAAATGACTGTCATCTGATGAAAGGCTTTCATAGAACAAAAGCTCCAAACGTCACCAACTCCACTATTATAGAAAAGAGGAAAATGCAAAAGAGATTCTAGTCAGGAAGCAGAGAGACACAGAACATTTTACCTTATACTTATGACTGAGGATAGTCACTTTAGAAAGTGGTAGCCAAAATGAGGGGCACACGAGAAGCAAAAGTAGCACATGAAACAGAACCAGAGGAAAAATAAAAGATTCCAAGATATAAGGTATCGCACTGAAAATACTATCTTTGATAGACTCCATCACAAAAGGTATAACTAGGAAACCAACCCTAAATAAATACCATAATGCGCTCTTAGAAGCCCACACAGAGGAAGCGTGCGCCTGCACAAGGAAATGACTCAGGCCATTTTTAGCTCTTTTCAACAATAACATCTAAGAAAAAATTCTAAACCTCAATAGTTAAGTAACCTTCAGGGCCTTCTGGTTATGCACGTAAATAACTGAATTGATGGGAAATGACTTACACCAACTTTAAATAAAGGGAAAAGACTGAACTCTATTGTATAAACCACTTCTGTTGTGTTGTTTTATTCTTCTGTGACTGTTTCTTCATAAGTCCCAATCCAGGCCTGGGCCACTCCTGGCCCGTGGATGCTCCAAGTTTTTTTCCTATTATTTCTCCCCTTAGAGGTCCTTCAGCTTGCTGCACTTTACTCAAGTATTAGTTTTAGCTTAAAAAGAAATTAAAAAGCAAAAATCACAGATAGAATTTTCAAGTGTTGATCAAATAAGCCCTCTATACCAATTAGTTACAATGGTTATACACACAGTATACAGGAAGTGAGGAAGCAGAGACATAGAACATTTTACTTCATACTTAGGACTCTGAGATCAGTCACTTAGGAAAGCGGTAGCCAAAATGAGTTATCGCACTGAAAATATTATCTTTGATAGTAGACTCCATCAAAAAAAGTATAACTAGGAAACCAACCTTAAATAAATACCACAATGTGCTCTTAACTCAATACCTCCACAAGATATTGAGTTAAAGAGGGAGAATAACAACTTGACAGAGGACAGCCCTGGCAGACACCTGTCCCCAACAAGGGAACGAATCAGCATCACGGGCCTCCTGACACAGCAATGGTCAGCACGCAGTGTCTTCTATGCAGTGTGCGGGCCCAGGCACTCACTGGACGTGCTGAGAAATCAGCAGACCAGCCCGGCTCAAGGATCTGCACAGTCCATGGCCTGCATGCCTCAAGCATGTCAAGCTCACCAAAGAGATGGAACGCAAGGTTGTGGTCCAGATTTTCTTTTTCTTTTTGACGGAAGCAAGGATTGAACTCATGCCCTTACGCTTGCCAGGGAAGCGCTTATTCCACTGAGCAATATCCCTGGCCCTAGGATTTTCTTTCTTTTTAAAAAGAAAATTACTAGCTGGGCATAGTGGCACATGCCTGTAATCCCAGCACTCGGGAGGCTGATGCAGGAGGACTGTTGTGAGTTCAAGACCAGCCTGAGCTACAAAGTGAGCCTGAACTACATAGTGAGACCCTGTCTCAAAAAGATTAAAAAATTGCTGGGACAACTGGCAAAATACAGTAATTTCTATGGATGTAAGAGATGTCCCTGTTTCTAAAAAACCCAACGAAGTACTTAGGAGTATGGGGCATCACGCTAGTAATTTGTTCTCAATAGGCTCTAAGAAGATAAAAACAGGTGTGTGTGTGTTTATATGTGTGTATGTGTAGAGAAAAAGGAAGGGACAGAGATGGAAAGAACAATAAAGCAAATGTGAAAGCACAGTAACATTGGAGGAATCTGGGTGAAAAGACTACTCTAGAAGATAGATAGATATATATACATATCAGAAATTAAACTCAGGTCCTTGTGCTTGCCAGGCAGATGCTGTGTCACTGAGCTATATCCCCAGCCCTTTGTAACTTTTCTATAAGCCTAAAATTATGTCAAAAGAAATTAAAAAGAGTCCAAAGAGATCACATAATCCAGCCTCACCACCACTGGCTATTACTAAAGTTGTCCAGGGAGAACAAGGCCTCATTTCACTGTAGTAGGGCCCTTCTAAGGAGACACACCCACACTTTGAGCCACAGAGCTCCTGGCTCCCAGGCTGGCTCCCCAGTTCCATTAGGATCTGTGGTTGGCACTGCACTTGACATCCTCTTACATTCTTCTGGCTGAGAGCTTCTTTAAGATAGACCACACGGACCTCTCTCTCCCCAATGAAGTATTCTCTTTTTGACCCCTTACCCAGTCTCATTGCTATCATTAATTTGTACACACATCTCCTCGAAACGGGGCCCAGGTTGCACCTGTATGCTAGTGGGAGGGTGAAAAATTAATGAGTCTGGAGGGGAAACATCATTATGCTTATATTCCTATGCTAAGGGGCTACAGAAGACTTCAGAGGCGATCTGATCTCATCTATCCCTTGCCTGATAGACCCCGTGAGCACAGCATGTAGACAATTCCCTGTAGCATGCAGATGCCCCCCAGCAGTACCAAGACTAGATGCTCTATCCAGGCCGCAGGCACAGCCCGGCATCCCCAGGGAGCTGGAGGGAGCGTTGGAACAGAACACGCAGGAGGTCTCGTGTATGCCCTGTCTGCTTCTAAAGGGCGCATGTACCCCACTTCTCCTGAAATAGCTTCCTGTGGCTGCCAGGTGATTTATGAATGGCAGGAGCATTCAGCCAACAATTCCCACTCAGGGGAAAAGTGACCCTTAAATGGCTTCTTGGAGCCTTGGAGGGACCCTCAAAGCATTGTGGGCCCTTACTCTGCATTGCCAGAGCTGGGCACTTCCTGGGCTATGAGTCCCCAACACAAGTGCTCAACCTGGGAGCATAGGACAGCTACACAGCTGGATCAAGAAAAGCACGGGCACAATGGTCAGGACACCCATCCCCGAGACTCATTCTATTTCAGGGGCCTGAGATCTTCATTCCTGTAGAGACCGCCTCCCTCGAAGGCCTGAATAAACACTGCCTTGAGTAAAGGAGGTGGTCGCTACCTTGTATTACGGAAGAATTTTAGAAGTCAGCTTTTTGGTGCATTTAAAGTATAGTTTTACTCACTAAAATTTTAGTTTATAATTAAACATTGCTGCGTAAATAAATGGATGACTTCATTTATTTTGGAACATGTCCACAGAAGTGATATATACTAAAAATATCAGGGCAATAGGGAATATATAAATAACCATAGATATTTTTGATTCAAAACAAGAACTGTTTTTTACCCTTTTCTAGTTCATGCAAAATTGGTACAATCCTTGTATTCCAAAAGACTTCGTCTACTTCTATTTCTGTATCCGTTTCTCGCAAGTCGGCTTTTGAGACTGCAAAACAAATCCACAGCAGGAAAGTCATGGAAAGGGAACAGAGCACAGTTAAAATCATTTCCTACTTACCACTAAAATTAACAAGCTACAGAATTAAATTTCATCATTTTGCATCCAATCCAATTAACTCTAATTAAAACTACCAGTCTTCTAATCAAATTACCCCCAAATTAAACTCAGGTAAGATAATATAAAATCAGAATGTTAAAATATGACTGATAATTTTTAAGGTGTTATGCTTTGTGGATGTTGATGACTATCAGTAAGGTAAACCTTTGAGTCTCTCTCCTCTTTATTTCAGGGGGAAAAGCAGGGTCTCACTAGGTAGTTCAGGTTAAGTGGCTGTGCTGGTCTTGAACTCAAAATGCTCCTGCCTCAGCCTCCCTAATAACATTTTTTCTTAGATGCACCTTTCTGCAGTGTAGAATAAGCAAATGGCTGATAAATACATGAAAAAAAAAAAAAGTTCAATCTTTGGCCATGAGAGAAGTGCAAAATAAAACCTAGATTCTATCTTACTCCACAAAGAATGGCAGTCATCAAGAAATCTAATCCTGGAGGGGCGTTGGAGGAGAAAAGAACCCTGTCCATTGTTGGTGGAAGTGTAAACTGGTACAACCACTGTAGAATTCAGTGTGGAGATTCCTCAGCAAACTAAAAATAGAAATTCAATTCCACTCAGCTACTTTCTTTCTAGGTAACTTCCCCCAAGCGCTACTGGCACATTTCAGTGATGCATACCTCCCCAGGTCTATAGCAGCAGGATTCACAGCAGCTAAACCTTGGAGGAGGCTTATATGCTCATCAACAGATGAATAGATACAGAAAACACATTTTTACATAATGGAGTACTATTCTACCATAAAGGAAAAATCTGAGTCATTGATAGGCAAAGGGATGCAGTTTGAGGCCACACTATTAGTGAGGTGAACCAGACATCGCATGGTTTCTCTCTTATGAGAAACCCAAAGTATAAATAGTTTAAAGTAGATACAGGGAAATAAATTTTTGCACATGGAAAGGAGACCAAGAAAGGGAAGGGGTGGGGGGAGACTGGGAAGGGAGGGGGAGCGGAAGCAAACAGAATGAAGATGTGCTGTGTTCGTGCACAAATTCACATGATGAATGTAACCACCGTGCATCATAAATGTGTGCTAACAGAAAGACAAAATACGGATGAGGACTTCAGAAAGGAAACGTGGCATGCACACTGCCTGCTGCGTATCCCAAAGGGAGCCTCACAGCGGAGCACCAGAAGCAAAAGACACAACCAAAACTACGGTTGGCTTCCCGTTAGCTCAGACCTGGCACTGCATTGAGTATGAAGAGTATCTTGCCTTTCAGACCTACAGGTAAAGGAATGCAGACTAGCGCCTCAATCTTCTGATTCATTATTATGTCTGTCTTAAATTTGACAAATTATACATATGAATTTTAAAAACTAATGTAAATATTCAAGCAATATAAAAAATAGTTCCTCACGTTTTACTGAGAGCCCAACATACATAAGCGAAATCCACATTAATGCAAGCCAAGTGAAAATCCAGAAGGTCAGTAACTATCAACTTAACCAATACGTACTGAGGATGGCTTAAGTGTATTAGAATCACAGTGTGAAGCCCTGTGGGTAAAGGTCACCATTTGCCTTATATGCAACATGTGAATACGGTAGTGCTATGAGAAGCCATGATTATTCATTTGCTTCTCAGGACAAACAGAATCAACAGCATGTTACTTGCAGAAGAGCTGAATTATAGGGGTTAGCTGGAAGTCACAGAATGGTTTATTTAATCCTTCATGTTTTTCAGACTTGTTTTGTCTTAGAACAGCAGGTGAGCAGACATGTAGTAGAAGGGCTTCCTTCCCCATCTCCCTCCCAGGAATCCCTGTGCGGTGTGGTGTCTGGCTATGGGTTCTTCACCTCTTCACCCCATGCATCTCTGCCAGATCCATACACCTGTGGATCAGACTAAGAACTGAAGCATAGAGCTATGTGAGTGCTTTTCAAGACATACACATATGCAAGTGCAAACACATATACAATAAAGTTTGTCTCAGTCTTATGGACAACCTAATATTTTAGAAAGCACTTTCATCTAGGTCCACAGTTTGCTAAATATAAAAATTGTGATTCAACAGGAAATTGAGTAAGTTAAGCAAAAAAAAATTCAGCGTGTTTTGGAGATTTTGCTGTCTCAGTGGTTATAGCTGTTAACCACAGCTTTGAGTTCTGAGCACAAAAGTATGACTCGATGATAGGATTGGCTGGTGTTTTTAGCATGCAAAGGTTAAGAACCTTAGCAACAATGTTGTCTCAGAAATCAGAATACCTAAGACTTTCCTAAGTGTTAGAGAAATTCCCAATGTCTACAAAAGTCATTAATTGATAAGAAACCAGTTTTGAAGGTAATTATCTTTTTTCCGTTTTTATTAGTACACATTTCCAGTATATAATGTTATCGTTCCTTGTGGGACACCGTTACTTGTACCCAACACATCTTTTTTTTTTCTTGGAGGAACCAGGGATTGAACTCAGGCCCTTGTACTTGCCAGGGAAGCACTTATTCCACTGAGGCATCTCCCCAGACCCCCAACACATCGTAAGTCCCATTTTCATCCCTTTCCCTCCCTTCCCTATCTTTGCTCCATCTCTTGACCCCTTCAAGTTTGAGAAAGATCTGTCTCCCTACTTTCTATTAACTAGCTTTTATTTGTCATTTGAGTTTTTCATATAAGAGCAACCATGCAGTATTTAAGCTTGTATGTCTGATTTATGTCACTTAAGGTTATGCCCTCAGGGTGCGTCACACTCCCTTGTGTGCAAGTGCATTTTCTTTATTCATCTGTTGATGCACACATAAGCTTCTTCCAAGATTTAGCTATTGTGTGAATTCTCAATGAACATGGGTATGGATATACCACTGGTAATTCTTAACCAAATATTAGTTTGGTGTCACACAATTTCATGTGTACAAAAATATGAAGAATACTACAAACACTTGCATACCCACAACTAGTTTGGTCAGCTGTTGACACCGTGTCATACTTTACCCTTCCTCTTATTTTGAAGAAATACAGCATTACAGGCACACTTCAGTCTCTGCCTCTCTCTCTCTCTCTCTCTCTGTTCTCGTCCTCTCTTCCTCTCTGGGGCTACCAGCTTTCCAAATTTGGTATCAACTGTTTACAATGCTTACCACTTCGATCTGTCACCCATCACTGATGTCACTGTTTTTGCAACTTAATTTCACATCTAAAATTTTGCTTATTTTCAGTTCATTCAGTATTACACATGTACATGTTTATTTTTCTTAGTGCCACATTCTATCTCTTAAATACATTTTGCATTATTTCTAGCCCATAATTTACATTGCCTAATTTTCTCCATGAAATACTTTAAAGCCCAAAGGGCTGTCTGAAGATGGCTAATATTTTCATTCAGGCAAGCCATGATTTTGAACTCCAGTTCTGAACCTAAGAACTACGCTGATATCAAGGTTTTTGCAACTTCCCAAATGCCTTTATTACATAGTTTCTGTGAAATCATTGAGACTGTAACATGTGATGCTTCAGGCATGGATATGGTAAGATATTTGTAAAGATAATAAAAACATAAAATTATGCACTGATTTCGGACCACGCTGGACACAGTTCCTAGAGTTTGGACACGGTGAGGAAACTTCCCAACAGGGCTGCTGTGGATGCAGAGGTGTTGAGGACCACCAGGAACACACGCTTCTTACCTGCTCTGCTTTCCAGTCTGCCCAGCTCCGGGCGGCTGGGGCATGAGGAGGCCCTGGTACGCCTCTTCCCTGGGTCCCTAGGAGGAAGAGGAAGACATGAAGCACTCAGTGCATCGAAATACTTCCACTGAAGTAGGTGACAAATTGGTTATGTTCAGTTTCTGAAGCAACCACGAGGAACTACTCATAAGATGGCGTTTGTTGCTGTTTCTCCCGCTCTAATTAGCTGTTGATTTCCAACTGTGATTTACCCTTGAAAATCAAGTCATAGTGGGATAATAATCTGAAGCATGGCTATTAGAAAGGACCGAAAAATGAATCCAAAGTTTACTCTGCATATCAAAACAATTGGTTAAAGATATGACCACAAGAGGGCGCTGTGACAATAAGAAATAACTGGAAGTGTGGCTCACCAAACCCAACCTTTAGGAGCGGGAGAGACCTTGTACCCTCCTTATGGATAAGGAAACTGTCCCAAACCAGCCAGTTGTGCCTCATGCCACGCAGCAAAGTAACTTCTGAAAAATAATTTTTTTCCCCTCCAAATCACTGGTCTTTTCATTAGATCACGTCCTGTTTCCATCTGAAAATTTAATATTCTCACAAGATTTTAAAAGAAAAAATACTGAAACCCCCAGATAACAAATATGTGATGTCCCAAATAAAAGGGCGGTGGTGGGTCGACAGCAGGATCTTATGCTCATGTTGGAAAAGTCAGACAATGCAGAAACTACCTCCGAAAAACACATCTCTTCAAACTAGAGCTGATACTTAAAACCTCTTGCTTTTAAATATTTATATAAAATCCTAAGGCAAAAGGCAGCATGGAATACGAACGAGTTTTGCAACAAAATTTCTCTGTTGGGAATCTGATAGAATATCTGCTCCCAAACTGCAGCTGGTATGGCCATCAACCCCCGTGAACACGGAGTGCACGCCTGCTGCCCCTGCTTCCGGTGGAGCTCAGCGTGGCCCTGGCCTTTACCACTGCCCCGAAGATTAGCCTCTTCAGATATCTTCTTGTTCCATAAACATGTCTTTTAAAAATGCTTAGCACTTCCTCGTAGCATAAAATAGGGAAAATCAAGCTAATCTTCAAAACATGTCTAATTAATTTTCTAAAACAACTGTTTTAAGAACCTGAAAGTAAATAGGATCTGAAAGGTACAATAGATACTGTGAAAGGGAAAGAAACTGCTCAAAAGGCAGACACAGCTGGCGTGAGGGAAAGGAGAGAAAAAAGAAGGAAAACATATACGTATGCACATGGCATAGCCTGCGTAACTGTGCTGCTGATTTGTGGGTCCATGAGAAGGAGCAATTCATGCTTCAGATTTTTCTGTCATTTTTAAATTTTTTATAATTTTTGACCTATGTTACAGACATTTAATGTGGTAAGTTAAGTACTTTGAAGACAACATTATGTAATATGACAACCATTATTGAATTCCCATCATTTTCTTTAGTGAAATTCTATGATCTCTAGTGTTTTTTTTTCACATTCTCTTTAAAAAAAGACTGAAGAAAACAAAAACTCACGCTATAGTAAATACATAGGTCTGCCTGCAAAATGTTCCTACCTAACCAAACAAAGAATATGGGAAGGAGTCCTCTTGAAAAGAAGCAGAAATAAAGAAACTCAGTCCTGTGAATAGATAAAATGCCAAAATCTTGAGAGGGCGTAAAATCAAGGAAGTTTCCATATTTACCACTTCTACAAAGAACAAGGGCATCTGAGAATAGCAGCTGGTTCCTCCTTTCAATACCACCTGCCCTAAACAACTACTGAAATAAACCAAGAGAGTCCCAAGGCCTCAACCTGTGCTGAGGTTGTCACTGTGAAGGCAACATGTGTGTTCTTACTCAAGGGCCATTCCCACATGCAACCACTGAGCAGTGCTGAGTCCTCCGGGTTCTCAGAAGGGTACAGGATTGGGATTAACTACTGCTGTGTACACTCTGAGCATGCCGGCTCTGGATCCACCTGCCTGGACTCAATGCTAGGCTAAACTTTAACCAGCTTTGTGCTCTTGGAAAGGTTACCAGTCTTTGATTTTCTCATCTTAAAACAAGGATACTGCTTACATGGCGCTTAGCCAAGTGTCTGATTGCCCACACTCTTTTCCTTCTGAGTCTGAGCAGTCCAGTGCTGGACATGAGCAGATAAGGTATTGCCCTGATGAATTTCTAAGTCTGCTTTGCAGAATTGATGAACAATTTTTTTTTAACATGGAAAAAGAGTTTCTAAGAAAGGGCTAGGAGGTAAAATTCAGCACGTTACAGAACTAGCGGGTTGCTAAAGAAAAAGTGATTAGGGAGTGGGAGGGGAGACTGAACAATGGGCCTCCAGAGATGGACAGGTGAACCAGCACAGGACAGATTACTACCAGAAAGAGAGCAGCAGGGGTGCATCAGAAAGGAGGGGCGAGAGAAGGCTGAAGGTGCTAGTAAGACAGGCACGGAGGTTTCTGCTGGTAGGAACTAAGAACAGCTGCCTGAAACTCTGGGTTGAGTAAGGGATCCAAACTGATGGGCAGTAGGAACCGCCATAGGTTCATAGGAGAGTGATGGGACTTGGATGTATGCAATGAGAGCTGGCCAAATAGCTCAGCACATTAAAGCACCTGCAAGCAGGCACAGGGGTTGGGGGTTCAATCCCCTGCATCTGTTGTGCCAGCCCCACCCCCAGGGCACACTAAAATGACAACTGAGACTGGGCAAGGTGGTATGCACCTGTAATCCCAGCTCTTAGGAGGCAATAAACAGGTGGATCACTACAAGTCCAATCTTTAGACCGCTGAGCTATCTCGCCAGCCCTTTAGCTTTTTTTTTTTTTTTTTTTTTTTTTCGGAACCGGGGATTGATCTCAGGCCCTTGCGCTTGCCAGGGAAGCACTTATTCCACCGAGCCATCTCCCCGGGCCCTACAAGTCCAATCTAATGAGACCTGAACACCTTGTAGACCCGTCCCTAAAAAAATACTCAGGAGGCTTGAAGTAAGAGGATTGCTGAAATTTTGAGGCCAGCCTGGCTATATACAGAATTTAAGACTATCCTTAACTACTTCATGAGACCTTGTCTTAAAACAAATAAACAGACAAACAAAAAGAGAGGTAACAAGGACAAATATTTTGAGGGTGAACCCACAAATAATTGAGAAGATGTGGTGGCTGACTTCAGGCATTTGAAGGACAGAATGTAACTGGCACACCCATACCTATAAGCCCAGCCCTCTGGGGGCTGAGTTCACAAGTTCGGGCTCATCCTTGCAACTCAGTAACTTAATGAGAACCTGTCTCAAAATAAAATATAAATAAAAGGATGAAGATGTAGCTCAGTGTCAAAGTTCTGGGTTCAGTCTCCTATTCCACCACCAACCACAAAGCAATACAGACCAAGAGAACAGGACAGCCGGGCTGCCATCAGACACAGGGGCCTTTGGGAGCACAGCAATCCGAGGATTCATGCAAGTCTGAGTCTCACAACAAGTGGTGCATCTACAAAGAGATGTGGAAGCCAGGAAATGGGCTCTGCTCAAGATCAAAGAGGCAGCCGGGCGTGGTGGCCCAGGCCTGTAATCCCAGCACTGGGGAGGCTGAGACAGGAGGATTGTTGTGAGTTCGAGACCAGCGTGAGCTACAAACTGAGCTTAAGGCCAGCCTGAACTGCATACTGAGACCCTGTCTCAAACAGACAAAAAAAAAAAAAAAAAAATCAAAGAGGCATTCAGAGAACAGAGTCACCAGAGGAGCAGCCCAAAGACCCTTCCCTTGTGGGTAAAGGACAGCAAGAGGCACAGGAGCCCAGAAGAGACAGAGAAACAAAATATGGCTATATACACAGTCCAGAGGTGTCTGAGAGAGAAAGGCATCACAGAGAACAGCAGCTGAGGACAAGGAAGAAGGTCCAGTCCGGTAGCCAAGCCTCCTGGGATTTCCACGTGGAACCATGTACACGGTCGCCACTGTAAGAGTGAGCAGGAACAAGAAGCGTCAGAAAGAGAACAGCCTCCCTGACTGATGGACGGAGACAGAAGTCTGTTTCCCTGGTATGCCTACTCCCTGGTCTTGGTACGACAGACGGAGCCACAAGCAGCAAATCTTTGCCCCCCTTCTGCCTGACAACCTTCACATCGCTATGGAGGCCACCACGCACCCTTAGTCCTTTCCTGTGCTTTTAACAATGCTCTAGCATTTACAGCTGCATGACTGTGGGAGAGCCTTGAGCCTAAGCTTCGGTGTCCTCCTGTGTGTATGAAAGGGGGTGACTGAAGGCCGTGCCAGGCACATGGTAAGTGCTCAGTAGACATCTACTCTTTTCACCATTCCCCCAGGGTCAGCAGCACAGTCCTCTGGTCCCTCAGCTCCCCTCCAGAGGATGGAGTTTCATGCTCTCCCTGCCCGCTCGGCTACTGAGTGTCCATCTGTCTAGACCCTGCTAAAGTATGGCCCTGGCTCTGAGCTAATGGTAGGACCTGAGGAACAAAGAGAAGGTATCTGAAATAATGCAGCCCTGCTAGCAGTGCTGGTGGCCATGTCGTGGTACTGGTCAATTCTTACTGGCTCCTGGGGGCATAGCCAAGGCAAATGTTTCTGACCATGTTCAACCTTTACCCATTCTTATTAAATTCCACTGTGTTGTACTTGCCAATGGGTTCCTGCCTATCAAGTGTTTTTATATCTTGATTCAGTCATCTAGTATAATGGTTCTTCCCCATTTCCTGTTCCATGTTATTAAAGATCATAATTAAATTTTTTACAATGATTTTTTGATGCACCCAAAATAAAACAATTCTGGAAATTAGCCCCTAAAGCTCTTCTGTAACATCCTTCTTAAGAGGCAGAATAGCATTCCATTAGTTAGGGTATCTACAAATGACAAAAACCTAATTCCAAGCAATTTAAGCAGGAAGTGGAATTTAGTGGCTCCCATAATCCAACAGTGGACAGGTGGGGGAGTTTTAGGCATGGTTCGATCAGGGAGTTGGCTTCAGGTCTGCAATTTCCACCTCTCTGGCTTTCTCTTATTTCTGTCTGTAATAAGGCTGGAGTTCTGATGGAAGCAAAATGCACATCTAATGTTTGCAGGCCTCTCTTCTGTAGCTCTTCTGCTTCAGACCATAAGCAAGGTCTTCTCTTCCCAGTTACTGGTGAGAGTTCTATTCTTCATTGTGAACAACCAGCACTACACTCTGAGGCCAATGCAACGCTTTACACCAGCTGGCACAATCACTACTGCCCATCCATCAGCCCATCATGTTTCTACTCCTGGACCATGTACACCCCAAAAGTAAAATTCTAGACCCTTAAAAGTGGTCTGAAGTGCACTTTTTGCTGTATTCAGCGAGCTATTCCCATTATTTTCATATGGTTCTTTATTCAGGGATCAGCAAACTTCAAGTGCTAGAGAGTATCTATTGTCTAGCTCTTTGTGAGACACTTGGCAAATTTGAGAGACTATTATGTATATCCTTTTTGAAGCTGCTTTAAAATGTAATGATTTGAAAATGTTTAAGTCATTATTAGCTTGGGAAGTATAAAAACAAGGATAGGTGAACCAAATTTACCTTCTGGACTATAGTTTATTGGCTCTTACTTTAAAGCAATAACTATGGAAGGAAAAGGAAGAGGAGAAAGAAGAAAAAGAAGAAGGGGATATGAGGAGGAAGATACTAATTTGAAATTAAGGGAAAGCATTCAAAAATGTATCTTTTTCCATACAAAAATAAAAAAGGAAAATTAACAACACTTAGATAAAATAAAATTTTACAAAATCTGAGCCAAACTTTTCTTTGCCCTAGAAAAACTTTCATTTTTCAGATTATATTCAAGGTTCAGAGAACCACAGTCAAGTAGTAAATATTTAGAATTGGCAACTACAGTGTTTTACAAACACTCAACTCAGTGGTTACAATGTGAACACAGCCACAACTAACTATTGTGAAATACACTGCTGTGCTCCTGTAACACTGCTCCATAGCAGGCAAGGGATGAGCTGGATTTGACCTGCCAGCCTTAGCTAGCTAACCCTTGGATTACAGTTTTTTGATATTTTGACTGCAGCTGGGAGGGTCCCATCACCGTCTCTTTATGGCCTAAAGCACCAGGTATGGTTTCCAGACAGATTGGCACTCTTTCTTAATGACTAACCTTAAAAGCAGAATTCTGGGCCGGCCAAATAATTCAGACTAAAGCACCTGCTTAGGCAGAACACAGCGGCTGGGGTTTGATCCCCAGAGTACTGTGCCAGCCCTGCCCCTGGGTGTGCTGAGACAAGCAATTGAGACTGGGCGTGGTGGCGCCTGCCTGTAATCCCAGCGCTTGGGAGGCTGAAAACAGGAGGATCACTATGAGATGAGTCCAATCTATGAAGTGAGACCCTGTAGACCCTGTACTAAATACATTTAAAAAGAGAAACAAAACAGAATTCTATACAAACTGTAGCACAAAAACACAATGAGATGAAAGGACTCACTTTTAAAGGGGTTTCAGGCTAAATGCTGAGGGGATTTGACTGACCTTATCAGATACAAAAGTTACATTTCTTGTTATATAGATCTTGCTCTTTATCTTGGTCTTAACCATCCCGCAGAAAAGTATACTAACAAGGTATGAAAAGTAAAGCCATGTTAATATGCTGAGCTGTAAAGGGCTCAAGTCAACAACTTCTGACATTGCCAGTCCTATGGATAACCCACTACTATTATGAACTACTGGACTATATCAGGTTATTTTGCTGAATTCACGCACCTACTATATTTAAATGGCAATGGAATACCCATCTCTGACAAAACTAAACCAAAAAAAGGGGGATACAAATGAAGGACCATTTTGTACCAGTATATAGATAATAGGATAGATATTCAGCTACTTTCTCTTAATTCAGTGAGAAGAAAGATATGTACTAATAGAGTTTGGACAGGATATCATGAAAAACCACTATGAAGACAACAATATGCAATGTATTATTGAAACTATCCTATTAATCGGTTTTGAAACTATCTCATTGCTATTTGTTTCTCAATAAAATTATTTTTTTTTTAAAAAGGGGATGCTCCTAAGATCCAGACTTCAATAAGTTTCTAAGGTACCTGTAGTATTGGGCAACAGCCAAAGACCAGATAGACACGCACACGTGCATGCACGCACAGACACACATCCTAATACTTTTTCCCAATAATGACTCTGGCTTTTTACTCACACTCTCCATACATAAACTAGATTAGCCATCACCATGCAGCTACCTTCATTTAGCTAACCATAAGGTCCCTTAGGTAAGAGCCGCAGTCTGTAAGTTCCTCCCTCCCTAAGCATTCAGAGCATCACAGGGCACCTCAGGTACAAACTCTTGAGCATCCCAGCAGCCACAGGTTTGCTGCATAAGAAACAGGTAGTGATGGCTGAGGCCACGCCAGGCCCATCTCTGCCCCCCTCCTGTGTTCTAGCACACGCTTGGCTCCACGCTGCCATCACCCACCAGAATGGCTTCTGCTGGGGACCCCAAGTTCTTTGCCCCCGTCACCCTGCAGAACACCTGCTGGTACTCCCTCATCTAAATGGTGCATGCAAGGGCAAGGGTCACCCACTGCATGCCCCTCACCTCCTCCAGGCACAGGGCATAGCCCTGTGGCATTCAGCCCCAGGGCACCTGCTACCACCACAATTCCCTCCTCTGGCTTGTGGGGCTTCTCATGCAAACCTGCCTTCTGGGTAAACTTTCCTGATCCTCAAATGCTTCCTCTGGATTCTCCTTCCATTTCTCCTGCATTAGAGCTAACCACTGAGCACACAGACCTCCGTGTGCTTTCACGCCTCCTGGAGACTGCCCCAAAATGCAACTCGGATGCATTTTGAATCCAGTGAATCCGGATGCAAACTTGAATCCAGTGGCGCTGGGCCTGAGCTTCTGTATACATAAGAAGAGCCCAGGGGTTGGTGCTGCTGCTTGTTTCCAGGGCAGGTTCCACACGTGAGCATGAAGACTGACACGGGTGGAGGCTCCTCAGAGACAGGGTCCATTTCGGCATCTTCCAGCCCTAGGTGCAGAGCTCTGATTACCAGAAATGCTTACCAAATGGGACACTGTCAAGTAAGGCCACTGCTACAAAATCCCTCCGGCCAATGCCTGTCTCTTCAAATGGAAACTTTCACAACACTACCCTTGATTTCTTAAAAGAATAATGACTTCATTGTTTTGTTTTTTTTTTTTAAATGACATATTTATTATTTTTAAGGGAAGGCAATATAAGGAAGTACAAAGCTGACTTTTAAAAAATCATCCCAGAGATGCAATCACCCAGAAAGAAACATCACTAGCAAGGGGTAAGTATCGTTCCAGACATCATTTTGTGTAGAATCAGACAAAGGACGGAAGAACGAAAGCATGCAAATGTGATACAGAAGAAGGGCAGGAGAATGGATCCATTTCAATAGAATCACATCATATATGTTATTTTCATGAAAAAGTATTAAGTATAAATTTTATCTGAATTAAACAGAAATAGAAATTGAGATGAAACTGAAGGAACTGCAGAACTTCAGATGCATGGGTCTTCATAAGAGATATTAGTTTTTAAAAGATCTCTCTAAAGTTAAGGAAAAAAACAATGAAAAAAACATTAGGATGCTGAAGCCATCAGTTCTTTAAACTACAGATTTCAATTCAGACTGTAATTACTAGAAAAATCTATTCCTTACTATGAAAGGGAAGGGATGTATTTTTCATTTCCTCCCAAGGACTGCGTTTGGTTATTTATGCTGCTACTACACTGTCAAGGCCTCTGGTCCATAACCATCGTTTTCAGAGTTGTTCAGCTTTAATTCAACATAAAAATGTGAATAACTCACCATGAGTCCTTTTATTAGGGCTTCTTCATTTCTGAGCTTTGAATTCCAACTATTTTTTGATTTGAGAGTTTTCTAGAAAGTGCATAAACAGTCTAGTCCCTCAGTTCATGTATGTTTGGAAGTGTCTATGTGCTTTTCACTGACTTGGGCTGATAACATGATTCTTGAGTTATTCATTCCTCTCCCAAGGATTTTACACGCATTACTGCCTTGGCATTGAGTGATGTTCTAATAAAGCTACAGGCCAGCTTGCCTTTTTTCCTTTTATGTGGCTTATTTGTCCACTTTAATGGTTATAGACTGCTTTCCTCACCCATCTAATGATTACTAAATGTGTACTATGCACTGGATAGTAATCTAGGCCTGAGCACAGTTCTAAATTTCTCTTTTATTTTTTGGTACTGGGAATATAACTCAGGACCTTGCACTTGCCAGACAAGTTTTAAATTTCTTACTGTAAATTTATTCCATACCAAATTTTTATTGGGATGCCAGATCCCTTCAGCTTCAGATTTGAGTCTTTATTCCAGAAATTTGTCTTCTATTATAGCTTAATCTTTTTTCTTTTCTTTCTTCCTTTTTTTTTTCTTTGTTTCAATCTTATTCATCCTCCATGGGTTGTTATGAATGTTAAATGAGTTAAGACTCGAAAATCATTTAAATTATTCAGAAGAGTGCCTGGTGTTCAGTTGGAGTAAAACAATGCTAGGAGGGGAATAGAGGAGGAGAAGGAAGAGAGTTCTTTTCTTCAGCAGGACAAGTTCCCTCCTTCCTTAATCTCTCTCAATCTAACTCATTTCCACAGCTTTACTCTTACTCGGTTTTTGGATGGCCTTCTCTAGCCTGCTGACCATGTCTCACTGCACTTCCAGCTGTTTCATCCCAGCTCCTTTTGTTCCTAATGTAGTTTTCTCTCTGTACTTATCTTTCTTCCATTTCTTTTCTCAGTATCACAGGTTTAGTTTTCATCTCCTCATGTGGGTTTACAATGTTGAGTCTGAATTTTTATAACCCAAACAGAACTTATTTTTAAGAAAATGACCACATTATCTCTAATTTCTATGAGACGATGGAAAACTATTTTAATTTTTCCTGTGGTTTTTTAAAAGGTACCACCATCAAAGATCCATTTTCTTGTGTTGTCTTTATGTTCTTTACATATCTAGGTTCAAGTCCCAGGTTCAATCTTCTCTTAACATTATTTCTCTCATTATTTCTCATATTAATTCTTTTTATAGGAACCACATTGGCAAAGAAGTGGGGCCCCCTGAAGCCTAAACTTTAATTCATCTTCTTGAATGTCCAACCAATCACCAAGTCCAGTATATTTGTTGGCCTGGGAGTGTGGGTTGTCTTCATGTGTACAGAGTTGGCACTGTTCAGTCTTTCATACATTTTTATATATGACAGACTCCTTAAATGTTATTAGCTGAATCCCTTTCACACACACACATATACACAGAAAGACACACACTCAAGACACACACTCACACACCTAGTTGGTTCCCAGGTAATGAAGGAAGGGTCACCCTCAACTCCAGTTTCTGTCCCATTTCACAGTCTGTTGCCTAAATGGAGTCTCTGTAAGATATCCTGTGCCCTGTATATATTCTCTGATCTCATTTCTTTATTTGAAGGCTCCTGGGTTCACCTCTGTAAAGTAAGACATATGCTTTTCAAATACTTTTTTTTTTACTGGTTTCCTGAGACAGGTTCTTGCTATGTAACTTTGTGCCTCAGGCTAGCCTCAAACTCTTGGCCATTGTTCTGCCTCCACTTCTGGAGTTCTGGGATTACAGGTGGGTACCACTAAGCCCAGATGGAAATCTGTTTCTCACACAGGATCAGAGGAGGTCTGTGTCCTTTCTTAAATTATACATTGTTTTATTTACATTCTACACAGTTGGAAACATTAACTAGATGTTTTGATTTCAACGACCCAAATAAAAAAATACTAGTCTGAAGTAACAAAATGATGGGAGGAGAAAAGAAAAAGAATTAGGAAAAAGAACATACTGGCTCCTAAAACAAAACAGGGTACAAGGCTGATGCAATGAATTCAGGTATGGCTCTATCTAGGAGTCTAGTATATCACCCTTCAGCCTGATCCTTGCCTCCATCCTTGGCTCTCTTCATTTACAAACCCCTTCTCAGAGCCTTTTGCTACAAGATAATAAAAGGGCCGCTGTGGGCCCCAAGGCCATGTTATATTGACAGCTTGTGTGTATCTGGAGAAAGACAACTTTTCTCAAAGGCCTAGATGAAAACTCAGGAAGGAATTCAGGCAGCCTGGGTTGGACCACTTGCCTGTCTCTGAATCGACTGTGACATCAGGAGGTTGGAGTGTTCTGGTAAGAAGCCCCCTTGGACACCCAGCTGCCTGTGGGGATGACAGAGGGAAGGCAGGTTCAGCCCTCATGTACACATGGTCTGAGGGGGATTCACAACACAGAGTGATGGGACTCATCCTCCACATGGAAGTATACCAGGCAGACCAAAAACAATCGATCTATACTAGAATACAAAGTTTGTTCCATGTTGTTTGGGGTTGGAGCTACTTTGTCAGTTCCATTGACATTTATTTCTGTTTTTGATTCTTTGCAGCTTTCATTGGGTTTCTCTAAAAGCTTTTGCTTGGCCAGCTTCAGCTAGATATCCCCCGATTCTTATTTTTTTACTTGAACAACACTAAGGGAGCCGGGCGTGGTGGCGCATGCTTGTAATCCCAGCACTCGGGAGGCTGAGGCAGGAGGATTGTTGTGAGTTCGAGACCAGCCTGAGCTACAAAGTGAGCTTAAGGCCAGCCTGAACTGCATAGTGAGACCCTGTCTCAAAAAGACAAAAAAAAAAAACACTAAGGGTTTGACAGTTTTTAAGTAAGGCTTTCAAACATTAGTAATCATCCCCACAACTTCCAGTGAGGTCTAGAATATATTAGAGTAAAGGAACACAGTCATTTCCATTTTTTTAGCATAAAAAACCCTGAAAGTATTAGGAGATTTGCCAGAGACTTACAGCTTAATCAGGTGGCTGAGAGAGAACTGGACCTTGCTCCGGATTCTGGCTCCCAGAGAGGAGTTCTGGACTCTGACTGACTGGTGTCGGGCTCCCCGCAGGGTCACCTTTCCGATCCACAGCAGACTAAACAGCCTTTGTGCAGCAAGCCTTAAAAGATTTAGCCAGCTACACAAAGGAGTCTGTTAGACTGGACCCTGGCGTGGAGGGACAAATGGATGGAGATGTGCACACAGGCTTCTGCATAACAGCAGCTTTATTACCTTCAGTCTATGTGGTAATACTGAGCAAGAGCTAATGGAGTGTGTTTGAGGAGCAACCTTCCAAGCCTTAAGGAAATTCCTAAGTGGATGCATGGAGATTGTTATATAAGCACACTGGATTAAGGATGACAGATCCATACATCCTTGTATGGAATATTAAACCATCCCCAAGATAATTTTCCACCAAGTGCTGGAGATCAAACCCAAGGCCAGTGCATGGCAGCTAAGCAAGACCTCTACAACTGAGCCACAGCCCTGCACCATGTTCCAACTATGTTATCTGCGATGATATCTTGTTTAGAGAATCCTTTTCCCATCATACTGAGCATACAGATAACCCCAGGCCATCCCATGTCCTCTCTTAAGCCTGAGAGCACTCAGCACAAAGGAAGAGCCCAGTGCCAGAAGTGAGAGTGTCCTCATTTGCTCTGGCCCCTTTCCGCAGTCTCTGTGCTCTCTTCTTCTCAAGTTCCTGTCATCTCCATTCCTTTCCCTCCCTTCTCCTGCCAGCCCCGCTCCCTGACAACTCTTCATTTTCTGCTTGGTCTCAAGATGAAAAAATGTTAATTGAGGGTAGGGCTCTCACATCAAAACTGGGAATACTCCACTGCATAGTAAAGATCATTTCTTGGAATTATTCATTTAAATATTTACAAGAAACAATTATCAAGTGCCCCAGACTGATTCATAAATATAATTAATGAGAGAATTGCTAAGAGTTTCCATTTTCTCGTTTGTTTTAATTCTACTGTATAAACTTTTTGCTTGGCATGACTTCAACAAAATTCCACACAGTGATGAAAAGAGGTAAAGATTCATAAAGCAGAAATGTTATTGAAAGTTAAACTTGCCAGAGTGGACTGCAAACCCAGCTCAGACACAATCATTATACAATGGGAAATCCATCCTTATGAAACACAAAGGAAACAATTAATACTGCTGCCAACGCCTCATAATTTTGGACAGTCAAGAAGAAATGGTTCTGCTCCTTAATTGATGTGTCCTTTGCTGCTTGTGGGGTGAAACATGCAACTGAAAATGCCCTTGTTGTCACAGAATGAGGAAGGCATAACGACCTCTGGCATGATGGATCGCTGTCACATCTGAAGCTTTCCAAAAATAAATAAACTAAACAATTCTTGTCCGGTTTTTCTAGTCAACTTTCATTACTCTAAGGATGGATGCAACAAGATAAACGTTTCCTTTTTGCATCGGTCCTGCAGGGGACATAAGTTTTCCTGCTGCCTTCTAAGTGTTGGCTCTGAAGCCCACGGCCTATTCTTACTCACCCACTGGAAAAGATGTGTCTGCCATGACCAGTTTGATGTTCTGTGCTCAGCGCGCAGAGTCCCAATTTAAAATTATTCTCTTCTACTGAAGGAGACATTTCATTTCTCCTTTAATTTAGAAAAATGTTCTGAATGCAGAACGACAACCTAAGGACCACTAGGTTGCCCAATATCTATCTATTCCATGTGTGTGGCACTCTTCAAGCTGCATAAGCAGACAAGCTCAGCCTGGCTACACCGCCAGGCCCCGAGCAGCCACTGAGGGGAAAGGTTTTCAGTCATATGTCTGGATAAGCCAAAGTCAGATCCCAAATCTAAAGTGAGAGCACAAGGACTTGGTCTTAAAATGCCTTGTGGAATCTAACTTAAGCAGTTGTTTATGCTGACCTAATGGAAAGTCCTAGAAGAAAATATCTGACTGAGTGAGCCTGCCCAGGCCTGGATATCTCAACATCACCCCCGGCTGGGGCTGGGAAATGGCCTCTTCTCCCACTGTTCCCTCCCACTGGCCTCTGATGACTCGGGCTTCTTAAGCAGCATGCAGGGTAAGAATGCACATGGTCCACTCAGAGAATGTAAAATCAAGACCCAAAATGCACTTAAGAGTGGTTAATAGAGGGATAGCACAATTAACAGAAATCCATAGGACTCTACTACCTTAACCGTTAATTTGCATAATAAACATGTGGAGTTAACATCAGCGGATAAACCCAGCTAAGGTGAGGGAAGATTCCAGGCCAGGCAAGAATCCTAAATAACACACAAACAGAAGACTCAGTCATCACTCATGGGCTGGCTCCAGCAGTCCAACCAAACCTAAACCGGGCAGTCCTACGGGAAAAGCATTCTGGCAATTAAGAATAAAAGGTTCCCTGAGAATTACATAGGAGAGGAGAGAAAGTCAACTGCAATCGGCCTCAAAAAGAAATCTTCCTACTCACTAATTTAAAATGTGTTATTATATAAAGGGAAAAAAGCAAGTCTACCATCTATATAAGACAAAGAACAGGCAGTAAATGAGAGTTACCCTGAACTACAAATTAAATAAAAAGAATCCTCACCCTCCACTTCTCAGATGAGATGGTAACGATGTTCTGTTCAATACTTCCTGCTCTTGGATGTCTCTGAAGCCTCCGTCGTAAGTTAGCTGAAGTGGGTGGTGCTTTAAATGGCCAATGGCATTTGATTCTGTTAAATAAATCCCATTTGTTTTTACCGTCGAATCCCCCAGCATAACTGTTTCTTTGGATTCCACTGTCTTCTTTACTATAATAACCAAGGAAATGTTTTGTCAAAGCATTTCTTATTTTAAGAATCACCGCCTTGCAATATTTTTAATCTAAGTATTTAAAAATACATCATGATCACAAGTTTAATGGGGCTTTAGGGCCAAAGAATTTCTGAATATAAACCTGACTTTATCACAATTTTATACTCAGCACCATCAATTCTACAGTTAAAATGAATAGGATTAGGATTCTATCAAGCACTGTCCTAGGACCTGGGGTGCATTAGTGACAAACTAGAAATCCCCAACCTCATAGCCAGTAGCTGTAGACAGACAATAAGCAGTATGCAGTAAGGCAGTGTATGATCTGTTTTAAGATGGTAAGTGCCGCGAATAAAAGAAACAGTAGAAAAATGGAAAGGGGTAAAGGGAATTGGGACTAGGGTTAGAGGAAGACCACTTTTAAGCAGGGCGGCCTGGCACAGCGGGGCAGCCCCAGTGCAGTCAGAGGAGAGGGACAGTGTCTGGAGCAGAGGCTGAGCTGGCATGGAGGCCCAGAGGCAGAAGTGTGCCTGGCTGCCTGAGGAGAAGCGAGAGTGGGGTGTGAGGTGGGGGGTGGGGGGTCCAAGAGGTGGAGCACGAGCAAGGCCCCCTGGAGAGCCTGTCATGTCATGGACAGGGGAGGGTACACTTACACAGGGGAGTAAGACGGGGCTCTATGAAGACGTCTTGCCTCTGAAATGAAGCCAGTACTGTGTTGATGAACACAGGATCTCAGACTGACAACACTTTCTCATCAGCTGTCATTAGAAGTACTCTATATAATATACATTAGATATTGCATGGAATACACTTGTAGGGTTAGGTCCATGCAAATGTCATTAGAAATACTACCTATGCTACTACTTTGCTCCAGTCTGTGATAAAGCAAAGAGAAAAAAAAATCTCACACAATACGCAGGGGACTAGGATAAAACAAGCTTTGTAGAAAAAAAAGTGTTTTGTAAGCTTTTCCAAAATGACTTATGGTTTTTTTTTTCTGCACTTTAAATTTGTGTGTGTGTGTGTGTGTGTGTGTACATTAGGGAAGGGTCTACAGAGTGCTCAGGGTCCCATTACTAGATTGGACTCATTGTGATTCACCTGTTTATAGCCTCACAAGTGCTGGGATTACAGGTGCACAACACCATGCCCAGTCTTCATTGCCCTCTCAGTGCACCCTGGGGGTGGCGCCGGCACTGTAGGCCTGGGACTTGAACCCCTAACCCTGTGCATTGCTTGTGGACACTTTAACCCACGGAGCTGTTTGGTCGGCCCAAAATTTTGAGAAGAAATTTTTTTTTTTGGCTACTTCAGGCTGCCTATGGGCAGGTCTGGTGCAGCTTCTGGAGCTGAGACTCGAACCATGTCCCTGTATGCCTGAATGCACTTAATAACCAACAAACCAATAAAAACTAACAAAAACAAAAATCACTTATTTTGTCAATCTGACCAACCTCCCTATTTATTAAAAACTAAAACAAAATTTTATAACCAAGTAATAACAGAATAACAATAGTTCTTACACTGTATATCATTATGTTCAAAGTAGATACTTAGTATAAGACATAAAACAAAAGGATTCTTACAAAAAGAAACATCATAACACAAAACTTTCTTTTCAATAAACTAGGATAAACTAGTAGTACAAATGAAACAAATTAGCATACATACTGAATTATTTTTAAAACAAAAGAATATGTACCGTAATTTGGTAAAAAATTGCTACTTCTCCCTACTCCATATTTGTCTCTTTTCTATTTAACCTTAGAGATTGCCTGGTCAAAAATTCATTTTTCAGTTGAGAAAGCTGGAAATCCAAAAAGGTTAAGTGACCTGTCTGCAGGCACCAAGCAAGCCAGACTACGAGAGGGAGAAGAGACTGAGCTTCTGCCTGCCAGGCTGGGGTGCCGCTTCACCTGGGGCGCCGCTTCACCTGGGGCAGCGGCTCTGCCTCTGCCCGCCAGGCTGGGGTGCAGCTTCACCTGGGGCAGCAGCTCTGCCTCTGCCCGCCAGGCTGGGGTGCAGCTTCACCTGGGGCAGCGGCTCTGCTTCTGCCCACCAGGCTGAGGTGCCACTTCACCTGGCGTAGAAGCTCTGTGACGTAGGGTGCTCCATTCCCCTCTCACCTTCTTCAGTGCCCCACAGCTTGGGGTTGTGCATAGAACTAACAAATGTGGCCAACATGGTGACTTCGATGGTGCTAGCTTATTTAAAACCCAGGAGCTAATGTCACTGTTATTACTGGAACCCAAGCGTCCTGACTTCTGGTCTGTGCTTGTCTCCCTAGCACCAGGCTACCTTAAATAATTTTGCAACAAAAGCAAACACTGTTTTTTTATTATGAAGCACATAATTTTAACCCATCACTATATTTTACCATTTCTTGCATTCACTCACTCCAGACACACTTAGAAGCATCCAGTGCTCTGTGCTGGGTGCTATCCTACACAGCAGTGAGTCTAGGTAAACAAGAGGTCTCAACCATTACAGCTTCTGAAAAGGGAAACACGAACGGACACCCAGGAAGAGGTGCTGCACCACTCTTTCCTTACAATTTACTTGTAAGGAATGAGCGTGGCAGTAGCCCAGGCAGTAGATGACTGGTTGTGCTGGGCTCACTCTGACCCTGGAAGGCCACCATTAAACTGAGCATGCTCCATGTAGTCCTTGCAAACGTGTGTCCAGTCACTGCACTAATTCTGCTGCAGGTTGTGGGTAAACCTGCAAAGCTCCTAGTTCACCTTTCATGCCTGCCACACATCCTAAACTGTTAAAAGCTCTTGGGCCACGAATAAGGAGAACTACTGTTCCTTCCAAAGCCACTCAGGCTAGTGGGGAGAGGGAGGCAGATGTGAAGAGAGATTTATGCAGTGCGGTGCAGCACCACACAGGAAATGAGAAGGCAGGAGGTAGAGAAGCCTTGCGAGGCTGGGAGCTGATCCGGGGAAGAGTTGTGGAGAAGGCAGAGCCTGAGAAACACCCAGAAGGGTAAAAGGGAAATAACAGTTTGAAGGAAAAGGAGCCAAAGTTTGGAGCAAGCCAACTCCATGTGTGCACAACCTGCTCACAGGCTGACCCTATGACCGGCCTCATGCTCTATGGCCAGCATCTTGAGTTCTTTTTTTTTTTTAAGGTTGAAAAACCATTTACTTCACTGGAAAGATAAATGATCCAACTCTAGGCTCAGCCTTTGGGCTAAAAGAAACCCAAAAGCAGAAACCCAAGAATCACTAGGTCATTCCCACGTCCAACACACACAGGAGGCAGGGGGCAGGGAAGAGACAGGGCAGTCCCCACCCCATCTTCTGCATACAGTGAGGCCTGCTGGGAAAACAGAACATGCAGGGAAGCTATAGAAGTATTAAACAACAGCAGGAACAGGATAATGGGATCTAGAGAGAAAAAGAAAGGAAGTCTGAACTTAGCAAGGTAAATTAAGGTCCACGGTTCCTGAGGGACTGAATACAGTGCCAAAAAACGTCCCGGAGTCAGGTTACCAATGAAGTGTATATTCTCATGCACAACTGCAGCTGGGAATTTCAGCCCACACACATGCCACCTTGAAACTCAGTGTTCTCAAGGCCCCTGATGGCCTCCACTGCAGCTTCTGCCCGCTCCAATTGCGCAAAGGCATGATCTTTCACGATGTCACAGTCGATGATTGGACTACATTCCTCATATTTGGCCCGAAGCTCTTTGCTGGTACAGTGGGGCTGATGTTACCCACGTGCCACTTGGCTGAAGCTTTGCTCTTGTTCTTGATGTTCACCCTATGCAACTTATAGTGGTGCAGGTTCCGGCTGCCATCCTCTGCCGCTGTGTTGTCCTCTATGTGCACAAAGCCATAGTTCTTAATGATGTCACATTCCAGCACCTTCCCATACTGCTCAAAGAGTGAATGGACCTCTTGCTCTGTGGCCTCCTGGGGCAGGTTTCCAATGAATAGTTTCACCATCTTGACCCAGCTGCACAGAAATCTACAGGGCCTCTTCCTTGCAGCATGGTCCTGAATCTTGAAGCACAAACTACCCACATTTTCATTTTGCACTGAGCCCAGCAAATTTTACAGAACAGGTCTTGCCTGAGGCTTCAGAGAGTGAAGTGGGTGAGGACACTGCATGGTTCTGCATCACTGGGGTCCTACTGTGGGGCAATGGCCTATAGCCTCAAGAACTGGCTTCCCTCTTCCTTCCCTCTTCCTGGTCACTGAATTACAGCTCCACCAAGCAGGGCCACCTCTTACTTTTGCAGAACCTATGTGATGGCTTGTATCTCGGTGTCCCCTCAAAGCCTCATGCAGTCATAGATGGAGCTTTCCCAAGGTGGCTGGATCTAGGGTTTGTGCTGCTGAGGTCAAGAATACAATGCTGGGATCAATTAGCTGTGAGATGCTAGGATTAAGGGTGTGCTACCACACCAAAGGGTGGGCATCCTCAATAAAATGAAGAGACAGAAAGAGGGTTGCTTGTGGCCTGTCACTTGCTGCTTGCTGCCTTCTGCCTGTCCTGCTTGGACTGTTTCTACCCTACAATGCCACCTTGCCTTGCAGCCAACCAATGCTAAGTAAGCCTTTCCTCCTTTAACTCTGGTTCTGCGTTTTTTATCTCAGCAATAAGAAAGGTAACTAAATATATTTTAGAGTAGCCTGGCAGAGGGTAAAATCAAAGGAAGAACAATATTCTATGAAAACAAATACTATATGAAGTTCAGTTCATTGCAGTGGACACAAATCATACAATGGGAGCTTTTACACTACAGTCAGAGTTGAAGAGGCTGGCTGGAGACTGAATGGACCCAGGGTCTACAAAACTCACTCTTAGGCCCCTCCCAGAGAAAGTTGGTTGACTTCTATCCAGGCAAATACTTCCCAAAGTGGGTTCCCAGGAGGCAGATTCCACAGTCTAGGAGTTCTGGGAAAAGTTGACTAAATTAAAATTAAGGAGAATTCCTTCCAGGATGGTTTTCCCAACCCTTTAACATGCCCTGAGCACTGCAGCCAGGAGGAGCCAGTTGCTTCCCTGACTTATTTTTAACACCAAATCCCACCCGACTCCTTTTTTAAAGAAGGAAAAGCCCCTTATTCGTGGTTCATGGTGCTACTGGGTAAGGCAGCTAGCTCCAGGGGCTGTGTGGACTCTGGCAGGGTGAGGGTGGACATAAGGAGTACAACACAGGGACGAGTGGTGACAGGCAGCCTGGCAGTGCTGGGGCAGGAGAATGAAGAATCAAGAGGATTTCAGGAGACCCTGGAGGGTTGGTGCCAAAAAGCCTGACAAGGCCTAGTGAGAAGGTGGTGTCTGCCCTGAGTCTTCCTCCAGCAACGAGGGATGCATCAGCAACGGCGCCTGCCTGTACAGCTATAGAAGCCGCTGAGTACTGGGAGATGACCTGCTGGGCCAGGCAGGTGGCGACGCACTTCTGGTCATCCCCTTTTCCCTTTCAAAGCCAGCAATTCCAAAGCTGCCAGCACAACCTGGGGGTGCGGTGGCGCCAGCTACCAGTGACTTCATACCAAGGGAGAGTGAAAGGCGTGGCCTTGGTCTCCAGCACATTTGGCCTCAGGTCTCAGCTACCCAACGAAGTCTATCTCTCCTCAACAAGAAAGAGCCAAGCAAATAAAGCCAACCAGATCCAAAACAGATGACACTGACTCCAAGGTAGGGAACACAGGTAGTCTTTAAACAAAATTGCCATGTGCTTAGGTGGATTACCTTTTGGTGCACTATTTCCTGAGCCAGTGCTTTGTTTCACAAGCTGCCTGATGACAGAGTGGACTAAAAAGGATGCCAGGTCACCCGAGGATGGGGATAACTGCAAACATTCACCCTCACAGTCACCTTCACTTCCATGGGGACACATCAGCAAGTGGTGGGATTTTCAAATGTAGTTGATGCATTATAGGACATGAAAGCTCAGAAGCCTCTGCAGCAAGAGCATCCTGCTCATGAGAAGGAACTCTGGGCTTCGGAGCCTGCACCTTTTCATTGTGGCAAGCACTCTACTCCTGTAATTACCAATATTTTCTTATCCAACTGGTTTGACACAGGACTCCAACAGGTGATTCTCCTGCACAGCTACAATGGAGATCCACCGGTGAGCAGAAAACAGAATGGGTGCTACCTCAGCCTTGCGTGCGCCATGTCCTGGCTTTTCACTGCAGCCAAAGTTAAAGTCTAGTCCACCCCCACCCCCTGTGCTAAGGCAGCCCTCTGGCCCGGCTGTGCTCCTTGCTTGTCTTTCTACTAGCTCTTCCTTCAGTGTGGTGCATAGGCTGCAGATGTCTCTGCACTGTCTCCTAATTCTTTAACTCAGATGTCCCCTCTTTAAACACATCTTCCAGGGATCCCCGAGCTAAAGCACACTACAGCCACTCTGCCTTACTTTCTGTCTCTGTGGCATAATGCCCGACACCCACAGGTTAAAAGGAGGAAAAACTTATCTTGGCATACAGTTTGTAGAGACTGCAGTTTATAGCTGGCTGGCTCCGAGGCAGGGTGGCATAGCAGAGGAGTGTGGCACAGGAGAAACAGTCCATGGCATGGGTAGCAGAGAGAGAGACAGAGAGAGAGAGAGAGAGAGAGAGAGAGAGAGAGAGAGAGAGAGAGAGAGAGAGAGAGAGGACAAGATAAGTGGGAGGGCGCCAGGCCCTGCTGTGCCACACCCTGCGACCCACCTCTCCCTCCCAGGCTTCACCTCCCAACATCACATTTAGCTATAAATTCTTCAGTGGATGAATCCAGTGATCAGTGCCACATCCCCATGATCTGATCACCTCCACAAAGCCCTTCTTATGAGCACACGTGGCTTTATGGAGGGCCCTGAGGTACAAACCATAACATACATGCTAACACACTTTGTCTTCCTCCAAGAACACATTAGAGCTCAATTGTCTATTTGTTTTCCTCCTTAGACTGAAGGATCTCAAAGAGTGAGACTGAATGGTGCCTGGCACTTGTTAGGGGCTCAGTCTATGTTAGAAAAGAAACAACTTGGGACCATCAAGGTAAAACTGCCTAATGCTACACCTGGCTACTGCATGACACAGTTTGTAGAGATTTCAGTTTATAGCTGGCTGGCTCCGAGGCAGGGTGGCATAGCGCAGGAGTGTGGCAGAGGAGAAACAGTCTCCTTGGGGAATCCCTCGAAGATGACAGTGTAACCAACATGCACACATAACTACTTTGTCCTCCCTTTCTCCTTATTCTACCTCTTCACTGACCTAAGGAACCAAACAAATGACTGCAGTGGACAGGCAGAGGGTGAACCACAGATCGCATTCCGGGGCAGGGGATTTATTCCAGGGGGCCCAACCCATCCACTCATGGATCGGGACATGATGTTACCAGATTTGATTTCTCACAAAAAGTCATAGATCTACTTTTTAAAGATTGGCAACTAACTAAAGGAAAATCCTAGCATGGCAAATGTGGAAGCTGTTCAGGTGGAGGCCTGTCCTCACTAGGATCCACCTTTAGATAGCCTCTGGCTTGTGGATGTGCACCTGGCCCTTCTCTGTCCCTGCTGTCTGAAGAACAGTCAGGAGTGTCAGTTCCTGGTAAGGCAGTTACCAACTCTTCCGACCACATACAAGAAGAACGGATGACCCATGATCCTGCACACACACACAGCTAAAGTGAAGTTGCCTAAAGCAATACTTACCTTTAGTATAATACAATGCGTCCTCATAGTTTCCATTATTTCTACTCTGTTATTTAAGAAACAATGATAGTGTGGTCTCCCAAATTGATTGCTGCCCCACTAATACAGCTCTTCCTGCAGTTTGAAAACCCTTGGCCTGCCTGGGTGGAGGATGAGTCTACCTGGGAGGTTTATAACCTCCCTGCTCCAGGTCTGGGACCTGCCAGCCTTGCGGTGGCAGGAAGAAAAGCTCTATTCAAGCTCTGCTTACATATTCAGCAAAGATCAGAAAGGTAGTAAGGGTAAGCTCAGTGTATATTAATAAAAGTCTTATAATCCTCATTAATTTCTAATGAAATTAACAACTTTGTGAACTCTGACTGAAAAATTATTGCTGACATATGGAAACTCTTAACCTAATATTTTTCTACCAACTAATATTTTTAAAAACTGTCAGATTTAGAAATTCCTTTCTTTCTCTAGGATTGAACCTAGGGTCCTCACGCTAGGCAAGTGTTCTACCATTGAGCTTCCTCCTAATCATAAACATTCATTAGAATCACCTAGAAAAATAGGTGAACAAAGTTTCTTTTGCCAGTTTTGCCCAATATTAACTATGTCTTAGGTTATATAAAAATCATCTTGGGACAGGAAGATTCATATAAAAATAGCTTGTGTACCAAAACTCAAACAGCATGCCTAATCCCAGGGTTGAAAGTTTATTACATAGCCTTACACTCGGCGGGAGGAAGGGATCTGTCCGGCAGAAGAGCCCCTTGGGAGGCTGCCCTGAATAAGCGCGCCCGGGCACTGCTTATTCTTCTAATCTTCACGGGGTCCACGGGGGGCTTAGGAAAGGAAAGGCAGGGATCCTCCTCTGCAGTGGGAGATGGCGGAGCTTTCGGTTTCTGGAAAGAGATGGTTTAAATGATTGGCATGAGTTTTGTTTCTGTCTCAGGTAACACTCACTACCCTTGAGCTGGCCCCAGTCCTTCCAGAAGAGCACAAGGGGTTTCTGCTTGGCTTGGTCTTTACTTCCGTGTATACACACACACACACACACACACGCACATAGATAATTTCACAATTATTTTTGTCAGTTACATTATTTTAACTGTTCTACTATACTGCTTAGTATATTTGGAAAAAGAGATATGACATATATATGAGACTACGAAGTTAAGTACAATATGTTCAATATATTTTGAAAAGTTCTGAGTTCAACTAAGCCCTGCAATCATTTTTTGAACATCTATAATATACGCCAAGATGTACATGGACTATAAGAATACCTTTACATATACTGGACTCTACAGAACAATTTTTTAATGTCAAACTTTAAAATATTTTTATTAAAAGTCATAAGACAGAAAAGCAAGAAGTTGTTTTGAACTTCTGATATAAAATTATTTTATTAGGGCCGGGCGTGGTGGCGCAGGCCTATAATCCCAGCACTCAGGAGGCTGAGGCAGGAGGATTGTTGTGAGTTCGAGACCAGCCTGAGCTCAAAGTAAGCTTAAGGCCAGACTGAACTTCATAGTGAGACCCTGTCTCAAAAAGACAAAAAAAAAAAAAAAAAAAAAAAAAAAAAAAAAAAAAAAAAAAAAAAAAAAAAGTAAATAAATAATAAAATTATTTTATTTTTTTACATCTTAAGGATTATGTGCCAAGAAAAAAATATATGCCACTATCCTTTAGAACAGTAACATTGCTGGCAAAATTCCAATATCTTAAAGACTAATCCAAGCTCATCTTGAACTCCTAATACTTCTCCCTCAGCCTCCCAAGTGCTGAAATCACAGGCAGGTGCCATCATGCATAGCCATTCAAAAACTTGAAAAAAAAGACTATAACAAGTTATGTGACCCCAAAGGTTCCTTCAGGCCTAACCTTGAAATGGCTGTGGTCTCTCACCTGGTGCCACAGCCTCACAGGACACTCAGCGCCCTGCATCGGCAGTATCTAGTGGTCCTTTCCTTCCTAGATTCAACTTTAGTGCAATTATTCGTCTGCCAAGGAGCAGATGCATGGCAACAGGTGCTTTTATTGCTCTAACCAGATGTAGTTAAAAGTTCCTAAAGTCACTTCCATAATATATGAGACGAATGACTCAATACCCAATGCATTAGTCAAAAAAATCTTCTAAAACTGTAGTATGGAATTCAAATAACTTGTGAAAATGGGCGAGGTCATCTACATATGATGCATCGTCTCAGATACTTATTCTCTCATACACTCTTGTGGAAACAGCATCTGGATTAGCATTCTCACACCAATAATGATAACATTTTTCAAGACATTTTTAATTTCTTGACCATCAGGATCCAATGTTGATTTTTTACAAGCCTGAACAAAAACAGCTTTTCAACTTGAGAGACACTTTAGAGACACACAGTTAGGAAAAGGGTAAATAAAATACTCAGCATAACATAGAGGGAAGAATAAATCACTTTGAGAATCAAACAGTCCCGGAGTAGTAGCTACCTACTAGTTAGGTGAACATGGGAAGGCCATTTATTTCTTGAGCTTGCCCAGCTATGCCACGGAGAATTCTTCCTCCAGGGGGCGCTCACATGAACAAGCATCCTGCTACAGAAGCTCAGTAAGAACCAGCTCCCTTCCCTACTTGTGATTGGATTCAGTTCCACACTACTTTCTTTTGGCAGTGCAGGGGACCAAACTCTACCAAGTTACATCCCCATTCCTTTTTTATTATTTATTCTGAGACAGGGTCTTGCTAAATTGCCCAGGCAGAAATCAAGTTTGCATTTTCTTCAACCATGGCCTCCTTTGGTGCTGGGACTACAGGCATGACCCTGGCTTCTGACACAACCTTTCTGGAATAAAGACACTGTTGTGGGTGTGCACACACTCAGCCATCTCCACACTTTAACAGTCTCCCCAGCCTGTCACAAAATGGTCATAAGAATGTGACTTAGGTTGGGGGTCAATAGTGACAGAAAAAAAGAGCACAATATGGAGAAATGAGTGCTTTATATACAAACATTAATGACAAAATTCACAAAGATAACCTCAACATTGAAGGTTAAGAGCTTAGCCGGGTGCGCTGGCGAATGCCTGTAATCCCAGCACTTGGGAGGCTGAGGCAGGAGGATTGTTGTGAGTTCGAGACCAGCCTGAGCTACAAAGTGAGCTTAAGGCCAGCCTGAACTGCATAGTGAGACCCTGTCTCAAAAAGACAAAAAAAAAAAAAAAAAAAATGAAGAAGAAGAAGAAGAAGTTTAAGAGCTTTCTTATCTCACAATGTCTGTATTGCACAGTGCCTTGAAATTGCAGCACAGACTGAGGAGTCTACCAAGTAACAATGCAGATAGAGCAGGTGGCTCTTTCTACAGATGCCCAAATTGTTATGAATGTTTTTAGTACTAAATAAAAGGGCTTATTAAAGGGAAAATATGGTCTGGAAAGCTAATTTTTCTCCAAAAGAGGATAACCGAATTATCTCTGGTAGGCAAGATAAAGTACAATAAGCACTCCTGGGTAAAAGGCATTATTTTCCTACTGCAAATTTGTAACTGTATAATGAAATTTTAGTGTCTTTTTACTACTGACCTTTAACAAATTATTTATCCTATTTGAACATGTATCTCACTGGACCATATCAACTATAAAGCAATGCACATAAGGCATTTTCAATTCTTCAAGGGAACACTCCTAACCAAATCTGGAATTTATTTCATGCTGGGTTCTACAAAACTATTCTTATGCAGAAAAATGGCTTTTATGAAGAAAATTAGTAAAAAAAAAAAAAAGTTTTAAATAATCAAATTCAGATACTTTTAGAAATCAGAGAGTGCTGCAAGTAAGTTTCAGTCTTCACTGAAAAACTCTGCCTCCCTTCAGGACACTGATCAGGAACTTGAGAACAAGCAAGGACACTGGGTGGGACAGCTGGGCTTACCTACCAACCTGACTGGCTGACATTAGAATATCTGGGAGGGTCATGAGGCTGTGACCTTGGGGACTCTATCTGGTTGGTCCCTTGGCTCCTTCCTTCCTGGTGCTCTTCCTCACAATCTGCTCTCCAGATGCTCGGACTTAACCAGCTCTGAGCTTCAGGTCTGCGTGTTATGACAGTCCTGCCTGAGGGGCAGCCAACCATGGGCTGAACCCTCTGAAATCGTGGCCACCAAACACTCTTGTCCTTTAAGTTGCCACAGTCAGGTAATGTGTCCCAGCAACACTAGAAAAGTCAGATTTCATAATTTCATCTGGCTGATGAGACAATGTCCACTGAAGGCACACAGACTTTCATGGAACAACCTTGTCAAGGAAGATGTAATTCACAGGACCTTTAAGAGCTTCAGCTGGTCATGTTCTACCTTTGACTCTTCAGATGCCTAACAGAAGGCAATGAAGGGAAGGTGTGTGTGTGTGTGTGTGTGTGTGTGTGTGTGTGTGTGCATGCGTGTATGTGTGTGTGTAGCCCAAATGTCCAACTCAGTGTCCTTGTTTATTCTCAAGTCCCTGGTTATGCTGTGAAAGGAGTGACTTCTAGCTGGGCGTGGCGGTGCATGCTTATAATCCCAGCACTGGGGAGGCTGAGACAGGAGGATTGTTGTGAGTTTGAGACCAGCCTAAGCTACAAAATGAGCTTAAGGCCAGCATGAACTGCATAGTGAGACCCTGTCTCAAAAAGACAAATTTGAATACCAGCTAATAGAGCAGCAAATAAAGATAGGAGTAAGTACCACAGAACTGCCCCAGGTCTCAGGCCTGCTGTGGGGTGGGAAAGAACTGCTGAGAAAAAATGTACCCTGGCAATCCTGCCTAAGTGCTAATGGAAAGTTACAAAGTACCACACTTCCCCTGTCTTTCAAGTTTACAGGTGCTAACAGGAGTCCTCCAGTGGCTGGCAGACCAGCAGCCAAGGCCTGAGCAGCCAGGAACCAGAAGCATTTCTTTTCCACTATTTGCAGAAGCCCTGGGTAATCTCCAAAATGGGCAGCCTATGGCCTGCCTGAGGGTGTGGGGGAGCTTAGGCCAGACAGGAAGGGGAGAAACAGGGAGAAGGTAAACGCCCAAGAAAAGAGAGTTGACTGATCCAGTCAAGCAGGAGCTGGAATGGGCTGCACTCTGGGTCTCCTTCTTAAGGAAATAGAAGGGAAAGACATTGGGGAAAGAACCCTAAACCAGAAAAGTGATTGGTTAAGACCACGAACTTTCTCAGGAAATGTGTTCCTACCAGTCAGGCACCCCTCCTTCCTCTGTCCCTTGTGTTTCCACCCTTCCCTCCCTCTCCCCAGATATCTGCCCCTCCCACTCCACAATCCAATTTCTAGTTACTTCTTCCCTTTGTTGGTTTGGAGGCTTCCATAGTTAAAGGTACCTTGAAACAGGGAGGTGATAAAGAGGAAAGTAGGAGGAAGAGCAGATAGCATGAGGCCATTTTCAGTATGTTTTAACTGGGGACTTTAATTTTTCACTATTGTTTAAAATAAATATGCATAAGGCCCTTACATAGCCCACTATAACAAAAGGCCTTTAACACTAAAGCAATCATTTTACTGGGAACGAATTTCTTAGACTACTCTTATTTTGAACATAGCACTCACTCTGCAGTAAAGAAATTTAATTTCATGACCTTAAACAGAGGCACATGCCAGCATAGTCTCAGCCTAACACCTATCCTGCAGTCTAAGACCCTAAGACCACACCACTTTGATAAGGCCATGGGAACTCTATCAAGACTAAAAAAAAAGAGTGAATCACCAAAATCTACAGTAATTCACATAACTGCCTTAAGACTGTGAGTCGCTCTAAAAGCAACAGATGGTAAGAAGCCATATTTTAAAAGTGGGGGCGCAAATTATTGATTGTATATTGGCTAATGTTTAATAGTTTGAGATTTATTTTTTCATCTTCAATATAAGAACAAGTATGGTCTTCTTTACAGGCAATAAATATTTTACTTTTATTTTATTTATTTATTTTGGTGGAACCAGGGATTGAACTCAGGCCCTTGTGCTTGCCAGGAAATCACTTATTACACTGAGCCATCTCCCCGGCCCCTTTTATTTTATTTTTGAGACACTATATAGTTCAGGCTGGCTGTAAGTTCACCTTGTAGCCCAGGCTGGTCTCAAACTCACAGTGATCCTCCTGCCTCAGCTTTCTGAGTGCTAGGATTACAAGTGGACCATCATGCCCAGCTCAAATATTAAAAAAAATATTTTGAGACAACTGGACCACACATTATTGCTGCTACTGAGTATTGCTGGTGTACTGTGGTGAGTGCTGTGGTTATGCAGAAGGCTGCCTCTGCTCACGTGAGATGCAGACTCGTGAATTCCTATGAGGAAGCACCATCATGTCTGCAACCTACTGTCAAACAGTTCATCACAACTAAACAGACACTCAAACACAGGTACGTGCACAGTAATAAATGCTGAGAAAGTTGACTAACATTCCATCTTCACAAATTCTAAGACTTGGTATCACTTCTGGTAGCAGAGGCCTAAGAGGAGGCTGACCAGAATAGGGAAGACTGGCTGAAATTTCTTGTGATTCCTTCCTTTCTAACTTTGCGCAGATAGGCCTTGAACCCAAGAAAAGGGGAAAAAATTGTATTATTGAGCTAAGGTAAAATAGACCATGTCTAAATGGTATCATAAAGCCGGGCGTGGTGGTGCAGGCCTGTAATCCCAGCACTCGGGAGGCTGAGGCAAGAGGATTGTTGTGAGTTCAAGACCAGCCTGAGCTACAAAATGAGCTTAAGGCCAGCCTGAACTGCATAGTGAGACCCTGTCTCAAAAAACAAAAATAAATAAATAAAATAAAAATAAATGGCATCATAAGTAAGGGTTCCTGATAATAGGTTCTTTATACTCAGCAGGACACTTATAACCATGGTTATTGATTACTTACATATTGATGTTGGGCATTCCTGCCTTCTTCCTCACCTGGCTCTGGAAGCCAGCAACCAGACTTTGTCTTCTAGGAGATTGCATGGAAGACATCTCTTCTTTAGGGAATCTGAGTAGCCCCTGAGGAAGTCCCTAAAGATGTGCCACTGGAAGTGACAGCAAGAATACAGCTCAGCCAGATCCCCCTACCCACAGGTGTGGATGGGTATAACCTATAAATTAGCCTACCCAACTACATGGCAATAAGCAGCTAAAGGCATGAGGGTAAAGTCTCTAGCATGAGAAACAAGAGACCAAAATAAGCACAGAAATGCAACAGGGGCTGTAAAGGGAGCCAAAAGTTAAGCTAGAATGACTGAGCCAGGCCTGGCCATCTCACCATGGCAGAGGCAGGAAGGGATCAAGAGCACAAGGCTGCTCTGGCCTACGCAGCGAGACCTGCTCTCAAACTCGGCCCAACTCCTCTAAGTCGAAACTACCACTAATGTGTTCAGATAAGAAGCTGGAACCATGAGATAAAGCCACAGTACTATATAAAAACATAATTCTTGAGAAAAAAGAGCTTTTGGAAATTAAAAAATAGGACAGAAATAAAAATAACTCAATAAAAGGATTAGAACATAAAGTTTCTTTCCAAACAAGACATACAACAGAAAAACTAAAGAGTTGCTCCTACATTGCATTTGCATAGTAAATTCTAGAAAAGCAACCAGATTGGCTCAGTGTACACTGTATGCATATACGGAAATACAACACACAACCCAATTAGTATGTGTAATTAATTTATGTTAATAGAAACTATTTTAAAAATGAGGGAGATTTGATCAAAATAATTCAAGAACACTTTGTAGGGCTAAAAAGGCACAAATTCTCCCTTGAAAGAGCACTTCAAGTGTTCAGCTACAAAAGGCCCATTATCACGAAATTCCAGAACAAAGAGAAAAATCCCTACACACTTCTAGAAAGGATAAAAAGGAAGCAAGCAACTCAAATAATTTACTTTCCACGCAAGCTTTTTCAAGAAGCTGTGAAAGGGAATGCTCTACCAACAGAAGGGTCAAGAAAAAGAAAAAAAAAAAAAAACAGTAAACAGGGAAAAGCTCACACTGAGCAGGGGCTCCTGTGGGATAAGAATGAGGAGTGCAAGGACACAGCCCGGCAGCGGGTGCCTGAGGAGAGGCACAGGCAGGATGTCCAGAGGTCTCTACAGGGAGCTGAACTGAATGGGTGAACACCTCCTGCTCCTGAATACACATAAAGGCAATTCAGATTTGCGCGCAAGAGTCTAGGGTTGAAATAGCAACAATGCAAAACTAAAAATGCAAGTCAACACCAGAGGGGACAAAAAGTGGTGCAGGTGCAGCAACGCTATCATCATCAGACATCATTAATGACTCAGTTATAAACATGTGTGTAAGCGCAATTCCAGAAGACTGATCTAACCAAAGTTATGTTACATCCACATTGGGAGCACCAGCTGGGACAGGAAAGGCCAATGTGCTGTGCTGGGACCATCGTCAGTCTTAAGTGGGACAATTCCTCAAGTTCGTCAGTCAGACAACAGCAAGGCAATGCAGAACTTAGAAATCTAGATGCAAGGACCAAAAGACCGCAGCAAAAGAAGGGCACTGGGACAGAACGATGAGGAATAAGGGACCAGGACACCACTGATCAATCTGCTTGCTTTTCTAGAATCTACTATTCCAGCATGGGAGCAACTCTTCAGTTTTTCTGTTGTACATTTGTTTGGAAAGAAACTTTATGTTCTAATCCTTTCATTGAGGGATTTTTCATTTTCATTTCTATCCTTTTTTTCATTTCTTTTTTTTTCACAAGGACAATTTTAAGAGTGACATATTAAGATGCAATAGCTGCTAAATTATAAAAGTTGCTTTAAAAATATATTGACTCAATTACATTTATTTCCTTTATGTACTGACATTTTTCAAATACTGCATATTGGAATAATTCAAAACATGATCATTATGACATGTGGCAAATATCTTCATATCTGCCTAATATTGTTCTCATTCAGATTTCAAACTAATGTTCAACACATTAATCTTTATTGATGAAAATACTACATTCACACATTTCATAAAACCAGAGCTACATGAGATCTTAGAAAATAATCACACTTGCATGAAATGCTGACAAATAATTGACATATCACTTCTACACAGCATTCTGTTCATATCATGTATAATCCTGACATCATCAATTATGGATACTCTGATTTTTGAACTTGCACTTTCAACACTTAAAAAGTCATTGTTCCTACCAATTTATGAATGGATAAAAAAATGACACACATTCATACAGTGGAATCTATCCTATTTTTAATTTCCAAAAGCTCTTTTTCTCAAAAACTGTGTTTTTATAAAGTACTACGGTTTTATTTCATGGCTCCAGCATCTTATCTGAACATATCTGATGCTGTTCTTTGTAACAAATCTCTGTCAACATTTACCTAATACATATATAGGTATATACAGTATATATCAAAAATTGTAAATGTAAAATTTTATATATAACTGTTAAAAACAAAATAACACATACCTATTTTTAAAACTAGAAATTCAGTGAAACATTTTGTTTACCAAATTATTATACTTTAAAAAACATTCTTCTTTATCAAACTACAGGTAAATTACTCATTAGCTATATTGACTATGATATTCGAAAACTATTACAGAATCTGCTTTACTGTTAAATTAATTGCACAATTAGGTCCATGTGATAATATCCCTGGCACACAGAAGTTCTGACTCCAAGCGCCTGGGCCAGTTTCATTTCACAGTTCTTGTGGCAACAGAGGGTAAAGGACTCACCAGCTCTAGTGGGCTGAGACGGGTGCCAGAGATAGGCCTGCAATCAGGTGACTCAAAGCTGGATGCGTGGAGGCTGATGGAAAAGACAGAGCAGAGTTACAGTTTGTGAAGAATTATTTCTTTTATTTCTGCCATATGTTAGCTAACTGTGACTAAAAAACAAGTGAAAGCATTTAACTCATAAGCCTTGAGAAGACAGTAATTTAACATGTTACAGTACTTTAAAAAGCTTAATTTTTTTAAATTTTAAAGACAAAAACAAAAACAATGATACAGAATTTCAAAACAGGACACTAGAAAATTAACAAAAGTTAAAATATATTGCAGATTTAATGTATTTTATTAATAAGACTTTTACTACTTTGGGGAAGATTTTTAAAATACCAAATAATGAAAAAAATGTATATGATGGTTTTTTAAAAAGTTTACGTCACTTTATAAACGTGGTACAACAATCAGCACTACCCATTTTATTCCAAAATAACTTCCTGGACCCAATGTTTAGAATTATCTTTAGAAATCTAGAAAAAAAAAGGCAAACTTGAAAAACAAATATCTTGAAATCAATTAACATAACCCATCAGACTAAAGTGTTAAAGAAGAAAATCATATAATCATATTAATAGATGCGGAAAGAGCATGTGACAAAATCCAGCAGCATTCTAATAAAAACTCTCAGTGAAGTAGGACTAGAAGGAAATTTCCTCAATCAATAAGGAATATCAAACACATCATACAGATAACATCACGTATCATGATGAAAACTTGAAGCTTCTAAGATCAGGAACAAGGCAAAAATGTCCCCTTTCACCGCAGCTTTTCCGGGTTACACCAGAAGTCCTAGGTAATACAGTAAGACAACAAAAAGGGAGTAAATGGCATTTGGGTTGGGAATAAAATAGAACTTTGCTTGCAGCTAGCATGATTATCTATGTAGAAAGTCCGAAAGAGCCAGCAAACAACTAAAATAAATGAAGTTAACAGGATTACAAATACAAGATTAAAACAATGAAGTCAGTTGTTTCTCTGTACATCAGAAATGGACAAGTTGAAACTGAAAGGATAACACTAAACCATGCAAGTTAGCATCCACTTCAAGGAAACGCTTAAACACAAATCTAACAAAACGCGTACAACATCTGTATGAAAGAGATGGTAAGGAACAAGAAAGTAATCAAAACACTAAATGATCAAAGAAGCATTCCACTTTCATGGCTAGGAAGACTCAAGCTGTCAAGGTATCAGTCGGTACCAACTCAATCTAAAGTTTAATGCCAGGGAGATGGCTCAGCGGAATGAGCGCTTCTCTGGCAAGCGCAGGGCCTGAGTTCAATCCCCGGTTCTGCCAAAAAAAAATAAAAATAAAAATAAATAAAGTCAATGCAATCTTAATAAAAATCCCAAATAATTTTGTAGATATCAATAAACTAATTATAAAGTTAATGTGGAGAGGCAAAAGACCCAGAATAGTCAACATGACACTGAAAGGAAAGACTAAGTTAGAAGACTGACAATATGCGACTTCAAAAACATGCTATAATGGTACCATAATCATGCCAGTGTAGTACTGGTGAGAGAACAAACAAATAGACCAATGGAACAGAATGGCGAGCCCAGAACTAGAACCACATAAACACAGGCAATTGGTTTTTGACAAAGGAGCAAAGACAATGCAAACTTCCTTAACTTACAGTGGAGTGACAGCATAACTTGAAAACTGTAGAGCCAAAACTGCATTTACTATACCAGAAGTGTGTGCCGTAGGGATTGGGCCGCTTGCCCTCACAGGGTGTTGACTGGAAGTCATGGCTTACCAATTTGGCCATGTCAAAAGAGAATTCCTACAGCATACGGCTAGGCCAGGAAAAGAACAAAATTTAAAGTCCCAGTTCTATGGCATACATATCACTTTCACATACTTGTAAAATACAAAATTGTTGAGTTGATCAGGGACTTTATGCAATGCAGAAAGATGGCCTTTGGCAGATGGTGCTACACAAATGAACATCTACGTGCAAAGGGGGAAACTAGATGCAGACATTATACCTGTCACAAAAATTAACTAAACCTCGTACAGGATAACAGGCAAGAATCTAGATTACTTTGGGTAAAGTAAGGACTCCTATACAACATAAAAGTCATGATCCATGAAAGAAATATTTTAACTAAAATTAAAACTTCTGTCTATTCTGCAATAGAAACTGTCAAGAGAGCAAGAAGAAAAACCCCAGACTGGTAGAAAACATTTGGAAAAGACATACAGTACAATACAAAAGATGGTTACCCAAAATGCTCACAGAATTATTAAAATTCAGTAATAAAATGTGATGGCCTATGCCTGTAATTTCAGCACCTGGAAGGCTGAGACAGGAAGATTATAAGTCTGAGGCCTAGAATACAGAGAGAAAGAGAGAGAGAGAGAGAGAGAGAGAGAGAGATCCTGACTCAAAAAACAAAACCCGAACACTGACAATAACAAAAGCAACAATATATCTCAAAAATTAGGAAATAGCTTGGCAGTTTAAGTACCTGCCTGGCAAGTGCAAGGACCCAGTTTTGATCCCCAGGTGCCATGGAGACTGAGCGTGGTGGTACACGCCTGTAATACCAGCACTGGGGAGGCTGAGACAAGAGGATCACTGTAAGTCTGAGCTGCATAGTGAGACCCTGTACCAAATTAATTAAATAATTAATTAATCTATCTAACAATAAGGACACAACTCAAAAACTGGGTCACAGACCTGAACAAATGCTAGACTAATGAAGACATATAGATGGAGAAAAGATGTTTGACATCATATATCACCAGACAAATGAAAATTAAAAGATGAGGTACCACTATACACCTCTTAGGATGGCTAAATTTCAGACTATTGACAACACCAAATGCTGGTGAGGTGACAGAAAATAGGAACTCTTACTCATGCTGGTGGAAGTATGAAATGGTACAGCCACTTTTGAGGACAGTTTGGTGATTTTTTACACAACTAAAGATACTCTTACCATACAATCCAGCAACTGTCTTCTTCCTGTTTACCTGAAAGAGCTGAAAACTTACATCCGTATAAAAACTGGTACATTGATGTTGATAGCAGCCTCATTTGTAATTTCCAAAATTTGGAAGGAACCGAAATGCCCTTCTTTAGGTGAATGAGTAAGCTGTGTACATCCAGACAATGGAATATCATTAAATACCAAAAGGCTATGAGCTCTTGAGTCATGAAAAATAATAAAGGAAACTCACATGCATAATACTAAGTGAAGGAAGACAGTTTGAAAAGACTATATAGGGCCAGGGAGATAGCTCAGTAGAATAAGCACTTGCCTGGCAAGCACAAGGGCCTAAGTTCAATCCCTGGTACCACACACACACACGCCAAAAAAAAAAAAA
>PVKA01010095.1:0-65690 GCA_004027165.1 Ctenomys sociabilis | reverse complement strand
TTTCTCTGGCACAGTGTGCCTGGAGCTGTCACCGGGCCACGGGAGGTGACGGGCAGCTTAATCCCTGGGAAATGTATCTCAGGCACGACAGGCCTGAGGTTCTACACTCACTGACCTTTGATGCCCAGAGAATCGGGGAAATTCCCACTCAATCAGTGGGCTTTAGGTCAGGGGATCCGGGGAGGTGTTGGTGAGTGGGTCCTGAGGTTTCAGGCCAGTCACTGGCTTGGAGGGGTTGGGGACAGGGATCCATGTAGTGCGTGTGGGAAGAAGCCAAAGGCTCTCCCTCAGACTCGCCACACTCTCACTGATCTGGGAAGCCTGGTGAGTCCTGTAAATTTGCTCTCGCTGGGAGAGCTTGGCGCGGGATCCAGGAGGCTGCTGGAGTCAGCCACTGTCTCAGGCTGGTCTCAGGGGCTGGGCGGGCGCGGGCGGGATGGAGCAAGATGGTGGAGTCTGCCGCGCTGTCTCTGGCCAGTCTCAGGGGCTGGGCGGGGGCGGACGGGATGGAGGAGGATCTGTCAATGATTTTTATTTCCACTAATGAGGCAATAACTCAAGAGCTGGTCCTCTTCATAAAATCCTTTCCTTTCTCACTGCTGTCTTCTTACTACAGTCACAAAGAAGCCAGTGGGAGCCTGGAGCTGGAAGGTTCCTTCCTGGCCACTAGAGGCCAGCACGCCTCAGTGAAGCCCTTCAAAGCTGGAGTTTGCTTTTCTCTACATGAGGCATCAAGTTTCATTAGTTATCATATAATCTCCCTAAGCAAAATTCTTCAAAGCAGCTGTCTCTCACTTGCTGCTGTTTTCTTAATGTTCTATTCTCTGGTCAACAGATTCAAGCCGGTTTTAGAACTTTCAGTCCAAAGTCAGCTGTGTTGGTTTTGGGCCCGGATGAGGCTGAGCATCATACTGGGAACCCCTGACAAAGCAAAGCCTCTCACTTCAGGCAGTGGGGAAGCAGAAACTTGCCTTGCATTTATGAGGATCAGTTACACACACACACACACACACACACACACACACACACACACACACGCAGATATTTGAAAGGCTCTTTTAGGTATGTATGCCATATACTCTGACATACAATGTTAGCACATAGAATTACACAATCTGTGGCATGTCTTATTCTTCAATAAGACATCCTTAATTAAAGTCACTTATAATAGTTAAAATAGGGAATTACCTAGATGCTTGGAAATAAAGGAATGAAAAAGGAAAATCTATATATACACAATGGAATATCATCCAGCCTTTAAACAGGTTCTATAATTTGCAGTAAAATGGGTAGAAATAGAGAACTATGTTAAGTGATATAAATCAAACAAATTCTGGATGTTCTCTCTCCTATGTTAATAATTGTAAGTTAATAAAAGTATTGATATAGATTAAGAGGATGAGGAGGGGGGTGTAGAGGGACAACAGGAATCAACACCCAGTTAGGTCTAATAGTAAAATCTAGTGTTTCACAGCATAATGGGCAACTACGGTTCACAGTATATTGTACATATTTTATGACATACTAGAAGCAGGGAGCTTCAGAGCTCCAAGTCAAAATAACAAGGAGATGGAAATAATGACTTACTTGATTTCATTAGCAAAAGCTGTCTACATTTAATCAAACATCATACTGTGGCACACATTTGTGCAACTATTTGCTAATAAATATGTTAAATTATTATGGAAGTTAAATTTTGATCTGTTTTAATTTATATATATATATATATATATATATATATATATATATATATATATATATATATAATATGTCACTCTATTCCCAACATGATGTATACAATTACAATTTTAAAATAATAAATTAATTTTTCAAATAATTTCTTTAGTCCTGTGCTCAATCCAGTTCTTCATATCTTTTATAATTAGTGCTTTTAGGAGATTTTTCTCACTACCTGTATTAAGAAAACATAACTGTAAAGCACACAAAATGCCTGATTTTCATGTAATGAACACTTTTGTATAGAGAGACTAGGAGAAGTGAAGGGTGACAGCTCTGAGGCAACACTTTAAATATTCTCGACTTACTCACTGAGACCTGGGTAGAGATGACAGAAAGAACCATCAGTTGCTGTTACGTTACAGAGCGGCCAGAGGCACGATGCACACTTTTTCAGTGCACTCCCGGAAGATCAGGAATGGTGAGGTTTACACAAAACAGTACATAACTGATTGAATCCATTTTTATAACAATCTTTTTGGCCCTTAGTTGAGATTCTTTACAAACTTCATTTTCTCCTTAGAAATATATCTTAACTGTAAGTAAAGACTTTTTGGGTTGACCTTTAAATTTTTGGCTGGGTTTAAAAAGTCACTTTTCTATACAATACTTTAACTGCTGAGTGGCTTAGAAATATGAATTTCATTATAAGCTCAATTGAAATAGAAAAATAAGTTAGTGGAATAGCAATTTTTTATAGAATTTCTTTAACACATGCAAAATAACTACAGATCTTTCACAACTTTTACAATTAAAAACCTGTGTGAAAAATTTTGCTACAAGAATAGAATCTCTTCCATACATTTGAATAAGAGTCTAAGGCTCAGAATGTGATTATTTCATATTTTTACCTTAAAATATGAAAGAAAGGCTGGATATAGTGAGCGCAGTAATTTCAGCACAGCATAGACAATTTAGCAACATGTAAGACTCTATCTCAAAATAAGAAATAAAAAGGGCTAGATGAGCTGCGTGAGGTGGTGCACAGCTGCAGTCCAAGCACAAGGTCAACCCTGAGGATCACAAAGTCAAGCCCAGCCAAGTGACTTAGGGGCTGAGTAAGACCCTATCTAAAAATGAAACAGGGGCTTGGGATATACATTGGAACAACATCTGAATTCAATCCCCAGGACTATAAATGTACAATTTATGTGTGAAGGGCATATGATATAATTCAGATTCTATGTTAAGTGCTGTACTGGTGACCCCAATATATTTTATATGTTGATATCATGAAGAGCTAATTGAGTCAATGTTTAAAACACAAATAAAATAAATAAATACATAAGACACAAATAATGACAAGGAAAAAGATTACCTTTGTTTTGTTCCCTGGTACCTGAAAGTGTCTTATAGGCAATCTCACATTCCTTTGATATAATGATGTCATCCACTGCAACGGCAGCATTCAATGAAAAAACAGTGGCTTCTAGAATTAGCTATAATTACAGAAAGATAAAATTATTTAAAATTTCATAGGAGTAGCTCTTAAGAATATTTCTTTTTATAGAGAATGTCATTTGTACCTGTTCTATTTTCCATTTCCATGTAAAAAATGTTTTGGACAGAACATTGGGATTATGAATTTATAAAGTCATAGCTGCTGTGACAGCATCTTATACAACCTTAATGTCTTAGGTAACCTTGTTTCAATTAAAAGTTGCAACATTCATCACTTGTAAAGGCTTCTCTTCCCAATGGAGCCATTAAGAATTATATGCATTTAAAATGAGCTCTTTGGGGTAATCAGCTGTGTGGTTTGCAACTCAATTTAATTGAGATATGAATTCATTTGTAATGAGTCTGCTGGAGGCAGTGATTCATTTCCATATGCACAATATTTAAAATGTATATATTATGTATATACATCCAGGAACATACTGACTGTGGTAAAGCACACAACCAGTAATCACATAGAGCACTTACTCATATTCATTTGCTAAAGCACTGGGAGGCATCTTTTTAAGTTTAATTTATTCCAACATACTGAATAATGACTGATATAATTTGTTTCTTTCCTGTTAATCACTCACATTATTATGTTGCTTTTTACCACAAAGGAAGGAAAGAAAGGAGGGAAAGAAAGATTTCAGGAGCTTTAATGTCCTGTGTAGCAGTCCAGCAGTACTGGAGACAGATTGTATGTTTTTCTTCCTCTTATCACAGAGGATGTTTGATCTCCAGGATCTCAGTTTAATTGTGTTGTTTCTTTTGTTTGTTTGTTTGTTTGTTTGTTTCAGTGGAACCAGGACCAGGGATTGAACTCATGCCCTTGTGCTTTCCAGGGAAGCACTTATTCCACTGAGCCATCTCCCTGACCCCAATTGTGTCTTATTTGGTCAGGGTTCAGAACATGCTATTCTAAAGTATGACAGGGCTAGGGAGTATAAGTGCCTGCCTCCTAATAGTAAGGTCCTGACTTTGGTCCCCAGTACAATAATAAAACAAAATAAAGTATGATAAATGTGGAGCTCACTTTGACTTTTCCCTTTTCTGTATAAAAGCTAGCCCTTAAGGGGATTCTCTAATCCACTGGTAGTAGGTTATATTACATTACTTCCCTGTGAAAAATGTCCAGCCTGATACCTGGAGGAAAGCAATCCTACAGAGAGACAAAAAGAATCTGAATACGCCTTGCTGAATTTCCTCCAACACATTGCCATGATATCATGTACTTTTGTCAAATCATTCTTAAATAATTGTCCATTTTTCACCAGCATTAAGGTACATTTTTCCCCTGGGGTTTCAGGAATTTATTTCTGAAGGGTTATCCTAAGCAAAATGTAATGTTTTGTTAGATGTTTCTCTTTCATAATTTGTCTTTTGTTACAGGAGTGTCATGTAAATCTCATGATGGTGAGGAAAGATTCTTGTTTTTCCCCTAACAACTAAACTACATCATAAGTGCTGTAGAAGAAATAAGTAGGGCTGGGGAGCTAGCTCCGTAGAAATAGTGCCTGCCTGGTAAGCGCAAGGTCCCCAGTTCAATCCCTGATACTATCGAAAGAAAGAAAAAAAGGAAGGAAGGAGAGAGAGAGAGAGAGAGAGAGAGAGAGAGAGAGAGAGAGAGAGAGAGAGAGAGAGAGAGAGAGAGATAAAATACTAAACAAATCAAAGAAAAGCACCCCACTACTTTGGCTCTTCATTGCTATACTAGTTATACTACACGGCATTACCATAATGAAGTAACATGTACGTCACCTTCAACAAACACTGTAAAATTGAACTACCCAGCCAAACAAAATTTACCAAAGCCCTAGATTAAGAGAGTAAGTGAATAAAGCAAATCATCATCAGATGTGTATACTTAATTTAAAATGTGAATTATCAAATTTCTTTACAAATCATATAAAAAGAAATTTTTACTTTCACTTCCCCTACTCTTCTTTCCTTCGTTCTCTCTCTCTCTCTCTTTCTTTCTTTCTTTCTTTCTTTCTTTCTTTCTTTCTTTCTTTCTTTCTTTCTTTCTTTCCTTCATTACTCATTAACACTAGTTCCCAAAGGAAACTGCTCATGTTGACACAATAAAACAAAAAATAGGACAGCCAGGATGACGTTGAATTATGGAAGATAAGTATATACAGTTATGTATTTTAAGAGAAAAACATATTTTTTTATTTTTAACCCACTTATTCCAAAGATTGAGTTTTTTAATGTTTTTATGAAATTCATATATAGTACCTAGAAAAATTCAAGTAACAAGAAATTGAAGGGTAAACTTTTATTATGATTCCTTGTTACAGGTGTTCCAAAAATGAAGCACTAGGCATAAACTGTTTAATGGGAATAATTTTAATATGATCTAGATGAAGAAGACTGAAATGATAGCCAACTGCACAAACTAGATCAGCTTTCACTTCTACAAAATCACCCTTCACTAAATCTTCAGATAATGCCAGGAAATTGTTATTGTTTTATATCACTGGCTCTATTTAGGAGTGAAGATCTTATCGATCACTTTAGAAAATTTCATTAAGAATCGTTTCAAAATGAAATATGAAATATAAAGCTATTATGTGAAAACAGGAACTTGCAGACAGTAGAACAACTTGAAATCAATAGACAGTATACAGAACAACATGCCTTTATATGTTAAGTTGAGATGAACAGCTACAGAAAAGAGAAACTAAAAACTGAATGTATTTTTGTGAAAAGTTGAGCATAGGAAATGAACAGAACAAGACAAATTGGAATAAACACTCACAACTAATTGACTGAGCCTCTTCCAGTAAAACCCACCCAAGATGTAGAAGGAAAATAGAAATTGGAATGATTTTAGAGAACAAATACTACACCAACTCTTTTGTCAGCAGGAAAAATGAGCACCGTTCCAACTAGGGGTGCTGATTTCCAGAAGCCCAAAGAATTTTGTACTGTGTCATGCTCTAAAATTGACATTAAAAGGATGAAGCTGAAACCAAATTTCATGGCCAAAAGAGAAAAAAGAGGTTGCATAGGTCAAATGCCTTTTCTACTTCTAATATTTGTGTTGCACTATATAAATACATTCAGAGTTTAGTCATATTGAACTGATGGCTAAGCAGGGTCTAGGGTCACCCTTAAGCAATGCAATCCACTAAACTTGAAGTACTAAGACCCTATCCTGTTTCTAAAAAAATGTATTTTACATAGGTTTTGAATATCTCATTACAAGATGTAATATTTGTAAGTGCTGTGAAATATCTGTTTATTATTTTGTTAACAATGATGCACAGCTAGAGTTGGTGGCATCCTCATGCACATTTTTATACTTTTTGAAACACATGTAGAGAAATCAGATTAAAGCCAATATAATATTAACATTATTTGTCCTGTGGAGGACTAGAAATGGAATGGGAAGAGAAACAAGGAAGGCAAACCTCATTTAATTAGCAAATAAACATCAATATTATAAACAAATAAAATATTGACAATTCGAAGATGTGAATACATTTGTATTTGTTTCTCTCTGTATGTACAACTAGTTCAGAATAGTTAATATGCCATGAGTACATATCTGTGTCAATGTGTGTGCATATATATGCATATGGAATATGAACTCAGACATGATATATACAGGAATGTCAATATAAACCCATGATTCCTAACCTAAAGTCTTTGGGCCAGACATAGTTTAAGATTTATATAGTTCAAGCTTGACTATGTCAGATAACATATTAGTAGTCTTTATACCTTCAAGGAAGTGGGGGAAGTACATATTTAATCAAATGCATCACTAAATAAACTAAATGAGATGTGTTTGACAATCACATTGATTCAGCTAAGCTTTCATTTTACAACATAATTCAATTTGCAAAAATCTTACTGTTTTATAAATTAAATTTTCTAAATTGCTAGCTCAAAGTTGTATACTTATAGAGGTAAATTTTGTTGGTGAAATTTCAAGAACTTTTACTTTTAATTTTCAGTAGTTCCTAAAACAAACATGGATTCTGGCCAACTCCCAGCAGGACTGTCACAGTTTAGAACAATGATGGCCAATCTTCTAGAACTTTCAGTGATAACAGCATGCAATAGCATGCATGCCATAGGTACTGGCTCTTAGGGACTTTTGAACAGTGATTAGATTGTGGGACACTAATTTCATCAATAGGTTAATCTTATTAACTGAGGTTTTCATGCTCTTACATTTCTGTAGCAGAATTAAATGCTCTCTGAGTAAATCTATTCATTGTGGTCTGGTATTTTTCAAATAAATGACTCCTAACTCTCAAGGTATTTCTTCCAAAGTATTTTACTATTGTTTTGACTTCTACATCTATCTCAACAGGTTCAAAAGCAAAGTCTAAATGAGGTGTATTGTTTATCAAGGACCTGAAGGCTAACAATTACTTCCCTGGGCAGAGGAAGAGGCAGGTTGACAGAGGGTTAAGCGACTCCCTCAAAATGGTGGCCCATGTGAATGCTACCATTTTAACTACATTCTGGCTAATACCCAAGCTCCCTTTAAGTATTGATTTCATCACCATTTCAATTTTGATAGGTTAGGTATAAGAAATTCAAAAATAATATCTGCACAGTCATTTGGACAATGAGATATGTACAGATTGGACCTCAGAGCCTGTGATTCTAAAAACAGTATTTTTCCAGGATACACTCAATCCAATCTAGTTTCTAAAATGACTCTTTTCAAATATCATGTGGTGGTCATTTTAGGAAAGTAAAAAGTGGGGTACCCATTTCATAAGTTATAACTGCCTTTTTGCATTATAGTATAAACTAAGACAATTTCATTTAAAGTTGATAAAAGCAAGTGTCAATGTTAAAGAGCAACAGAAAATAAGGCAACTGGATTAAAATCTAAGCATGGCTCAAGTCAGATTTTTTGCACTGCTTCATATAATCCATCACCTAAATGTTTTTTCTCACTTTTGCTGTTCTCCATATGGGCACTGAACACAAGAGACAAACATAATCTCCATTTATCTATGATCATTAGTGTGTCTGCTTTATTAACATCAATTTCATGGTATGTTATATTCTTTACTTTGTTGTCTGAAAGCATTAGCATGAAATACCTTCTTCTGAGTTGCATTAATTTCTTATGAATTTACCTGGAAAGGCAGAACAGTTTCTTCAGCTTTCACATAGACACTGATTTTTGCTTGGCTCCAGTGAGATTCAGAGGGCCTGATGATTTCACCTTGCTTGTGCAAATTTCCATTTAGTGTTCTTGTAAACACAGACAGGTGTGAGAACCCAGACAAATGATACCAAAACTGTACCTGTTGACAAAGGTTTTGGATGATACAAATATTCCATTTACTCATTTCTTGCAGTTTTTCTATTCAGGAATATTCTAAAAATTGGGTGACAAATATCTTCTCAGTTCCCCTACTCATAAGGGCACACTCCCAGAAAATGCAAAGCACTTCTTTCTTTTGATACTGTTTGTATTTCTCCCTTAGGAAAAGGCTTTCGGCAGCTACAAAAACTGTTATTTTGATCACACACAAGAGATATGACTATAAAAAGGGGCTCTAATAAAGTATCAAGATAAGTGTACAGACACATTTTTCCATCAGGTCATGCTGCTTCCAAGGTAGTTTTCTGGGACTCTTCTCTCACATCTTATAAGTCTTGGAGTTCCGTTATAACTCAAAGTTACAAAGTCAGAAAGTAACTCAAATGTTTCAAGCATCAAATCAAGAACTAGTTTCCTTGAAAGTTTGTTTTCTTAGATAAAGAAAAATTTCATTGAACAAGTATCATTAATTCATTTTCTATTGTAAGGTTATTAGAGAGCTTTGAAGCATGTGGGATAGTATTCCATAATAATTTAAGAAAAATAGAATTTGAGTCTTTGTGAATCCTGAAAATCTTAATTATTTCAATTCCTGTTCATCATCAATGATAATATAACCTAAAACTTTGATGACTAACCCATCAATGAAAGAGTTACGAATATCATAGGTGCTGGCAGAAATATCTCTAACATGAATTTTACACTCATTTATTCTAATATTTACTGAACATTTACTAAGTATGAACAAGACAAAAATCAATTTCTTCAAATATTCGATGATTTACTCCATAAAATCTTTTGGAAAACCTTCACAAAACCAAGTGTATGTGTAATATAGTCAATATTTTTCATTTTTTCATTGTCACAGAATCCATAGGTTGTGTGTATCAAAGGAAAATTCAAAAAGCCCCACATAAATGGAATCTTGGGAAAAAGGAACCCTTCTCCACTGCTGGTGAGAATGTAGATTGGTGCAACCATTATGGAAATCAGTGTGGAGACTCCTTAAAAAACTAGGACTGGAGTAATATAATCCTTATCATTTTATCTAAATCTCACAGTTCTGAAGTTTCATTTCACGTATTTTTTTCTCCTTTTCCATTGCCATTGAGCTTCTAGCCTGTTACATGCAGACTGTGTTAGATGACCCATTTGTTACATTGTTGAGACCAACTTCACTAATGAAAGTTGACAAAGATATTTCAAAAGTTCTTTAAATTGTATTTTTTAGTTTAAAAAAAAAAACTTTTTTTTGGCAGAACTGGGGATTGAACTCAGGCCCTTGTGCTCACCAGGTAAGCTCTTATTCTGCTGAGCCATCTCCCCAGCCCTAAAAAAATTATGTTCTAATTTAATATATAGTTTTTCAATGTCCACTTAATTACAACTACCTAATCAAAAAGTTCCTTATGATTGTCCCTTTAATTCCAGATCTCACTATAATGCTCACCTAAACTCAAAGTTTGACAGTTAAATGAGAAAAGTCAAATGGAAGTGTTTCATGAAACCACATAAAAAATTCATATTCCCCAACTGAAATTAAGTTTTAGGTCCTGCTATAAGTTTCACCATGTTCCTAGCTCATAAATATGTAAAGCAGAGCTTTAAACCTAGCTGTTCAAGAAATGTTCGCATCCTATTAGAATTTTGAATCATCAATCTGGCACTCAAGAACCTCAACAATATGAAGTTATTTTAACAGTGTACTGAGTGAAAATGCCAAAGGGATCCCCATTTACTGGGATAAGAACTTAGAACTTATATTTAATTTATGCTTTTAAGAGAAAAATTTTACATTGAAAAACTGAAATTCTTCAGCTTTGTATAGACCAAGAGAGTTTCCCCAGTCTTTTTAAATTTAATGTAAATAAGGTGAAACCACAGAACAAATATTAATCCAGCCACAATTCTATCTGAGCAGTCCTCATGCATTCAAACTCTATGCCCCTCACTTTGGTATAAGTCATAATTTCAAAAGTGGAAGGCATCTTTAAATTCATTGCAGAACCCACTATTATAATTTGAAATTATTAAATATCAGTGAATATGTGTTAGAAAAAAACATATGGACTATTGGCGTCAGTGCTAAAGCAAAAGTCTTAAAAATAAAGACCTGGTGATAGCCTAGTGTGAAAGTTGCATGGTCAATCCCTGCCCTTGAGACAAAGGTAGGAATAGGAACTTGATTGATGTTGGAGATTGCAGCAAACATTAGGTGTACTTTGGAAGGGGAGGAGGGAAAACAGACAAAAAGAAAATTGGCGCTCAAGTATAATATGAAAGTTTTTAATATGAAAAATTATAATATGAAAATAGTATGGCTCTGTAAATGCAAATTAATTAAACTAAAACAAAATTAAAATTCAATTTCTCAATAGCAATCTCCTCAGCCTAAGCCCTCAACAGTTATTTATACCTAGTGATTACCACACTAAACATAATAAGAGCAATTTTTCACCATAACAGAACTTTGTTATATTTCATCATAACAGTTACGTAGTGTGAAAGCTCAATTTCAAAACTTACTACTTTCCATTTAAAAAAATAATATTCTTGACTGATTAAAATAGCTAGATAAAATGTAAATAGAAAGAGCTTGATTTTAACTATTTTAGGTTTTCAGTAAGGAAGAATTTAATATTATATATATATATATATATTAGATATATGTATATATTATATATAAAGAAAAAGACTGAACAAATGTGTGTGAGAGAGATCTAGATAGAGACAGAGATGGAGACAGAGAGACAGACAGACAGGATTCAAGACCTGTATTACTTCATTTAAAGGATGTTCATGGAGTTAAGCTTTCAACAAAGAAAGGTCCTTAATTACAAACAGGACAAAAAATTGAAGGTCACATTATTGTACTCTATTCGCATTTGATCGTATACTTATATTGAAAGACATAAACATTGATCACTCACTTCACTACAATAGCATAGACCGCCTTGGAGATCCCCATTTACTACTGGTGGGGCTGAAGGAGCAGGCTGAGAGGAATGACATGGCCTCAGGACCCTCTGCTCTTAGGTCCACACCAGCGCTGCCCCCTGTGCTGTCCTAAAGAGGACAGATTTGTGATTACACAGACATGTAATCAGACTCAGATACACAGTCCTAAGAAAGTCACCCCAGGTGGTTATTCAAAGTTTAAAGTGCTTTCTTTATTTCTGTTTCATTTTTCAATCAATTTTGATCTGGCCCTAATCAAAACTCTCCTTTTGGAATAGCCTGGTTCTTCCCTCAACTCTCCTATAGTCTTTGCTCCTCTTGCTTCTCTTCTCAATGAGATCATTTTGTCCTTCTCTGTGGAGGACCACCTGAGCAGCTCTCCTTGAATGAAGAGCAACTGTCTCCATTTTGACTGAGCCTGATCCTATTTCCTCGTATTGTTTATGTACAGAGCTGGCTAAGACTTCTGTTGATCCTTCAATTGGCCTTAAGTAATGTGTATTGGTCTAGCTGAGGTGCTGGTGATAGTCTTTGAAGTGGCATGCGTGTTTCCATGGTAAACCTGCTGCTCCTTACTGTGAGCCGGGTGAAGACAGGATGGTAGAGCTAATGCTCTGTGCTGCCAGCTGGGTTCGAGCCTTGAGATAGAGGCTACGACTTCCTGGGACTTGAAAGACTACATCAAACCTGAAGCCTCAGACTTCCCAAAACATTAAATATTCTACATATCCTTTCTGCATATGGCAGAGGTAAATTTAGGCCACCCACTTCGCTCAGCTCATAGTAATCACCTACTTCCTACAATTCTCAGTCAAACTTCCTGAGGCCACTCCTCCACTGAATAAAACTGGGTGAGGCCCTAAGTCACCGTCTTGGTTCTGCAAAGCCACCTTCATGGCTGGACCTAGAGCTCCTGAACTCCTGGATGATTTAAAATATAATTTAGTGTCTTCATTTTTGCTGTGGGTTGCATTGAAAGTGGTAGATTGGAATCAACTTGATGGGATTCCAATAACATAACTTTGGGATTACAAACATTGGTTTCTTGGACCGAGACAAGGACCTGGAAATGTTTCATACACTTCTCAATCAGTTGGTCAGCAGGCACTCAGGTGCCTCTGGGATACAGGCCAGCTTGTACATAGCCTGGGCGTGTTTTGAAGGCTTTTCCCCCAGTCTGGCACAGTTAGGAGGTGGCAAGACTTTAAGAGTGGGAAGCCTTCCAATGCAGCCACTGAAGGAGATTTCAAGGCCTTCCGCCTTCCCTTCTGCACCTCCTCACTGAGGCGAGCAGCTTTCGTTCACTACATGTTCCTGCATGATACTTCATTCATCAAAGGCTCCAAAGTACAGGACAAACTAAAGATGGCTGACATCTCCAAAGCTATGAGCAAAAATAAACTTTTCTGAGGCCAGGGAAATTGCTCAATGGAATAAGTGCTTCCCTAGCAAGAGCAAGAGCCTGGGTTCAGTCCCTGGTTCTGCCAAAATAAATAAATAAATAAATAAATAAATAAATAAATAAATAAATAAATAAATAAATAAATTTTTCCTCTCTGTAACTTTTATTGTCTCAGGTATATCGTTATACAGATGGCAAGCCAGTCAGCAAAATCTAGATCTCCTGGTTCACATTGGTCTTTTTTTCTATAGACTGGTTTTTAATTTTTTTTTTTTTTTATTTAGTACAGGGTCTACAAGGTCTCACTACATAGATCAGATTCATAGTGATTTTTCTGTTTCAGCCTCCCAAGCTCTGGGATTATAGTTACAAACTACCTCACCCAGTCTCAATCCTTGTCTCAATGTACACCATGGGCGGGGCCAGCAAAGTATGCCAGGGATCAAACCCTAGCCCCTCCACTCTGCCTAAGCAGGTGCTTTAGTCTGCTGAGCTATCTGGCTGGCCCTCTATATAGATTGGTTTTTGCTATAACCTACGTGTCTTTCCAAGATCTAGACTAAGAATAAGAAGACATAAAATAACAAGAACACAGAAAAGTTTTAAAAATTAAGCACAGCAAATGCAAACAAATTTAAAATACCTATAGCTCCTAAATTTCTGCCCTCGTCTCACACACACACACACACACACACACACACACATATACAAACACACATAAACCTCATCCGTATAATATTGTTATAGCGTTTCCTAGGGCTTCTAGTCATAATTATGTTTTAGCCTGAATATTCTTTCCCTGGGCAGGCTTAATTAAAATTTTTGCACTGTCAATAAAACAATGCTTTACTCACTGATTTAGTTAAATTCCACATGATCTAATTATGCATAATGGAGACAGCACTTATTCAAACCATCATTCCCATAAAGTAAATTTCTCAATAATCCATCAGACAATCTGATATCTAGTTTCAAAGGTAGAGGACTGGCTAGATAGCTCAGTGGAATAAATGCCTGCTTAGGCAAGCATAGGGACAAAGGTTTGATTCCCAGCACCAGATGCCCTGCCAACCCCACCCCTAGGCACACTGAGACAGCCATCAAGACCTGGCATGTTGCATATGCCTGTAATCCCAGTGGTAGGGAGGCTGAAAACAGGAGGATCACTATGTATCCAATCTCCTTAATGAGACCCTATACCAAATACATTAAAAAAAAAAAAAAAGTGGAAAAGGGGACAGGATATGTTTGCACTGTCATAAGAAAACATGCTCTCTGATGAATTCATCACCTTACTTTGGTAATGCTAAGACATGGTCTTTCAAACCATTCAAGACTGGCTTGTAAACACCAATACAGCACACCTATTCATATAGCATTCACATAAAATTGATGTCAACAGCACTCATCACCCTCTATATTTTGCCAGGGTAGTTGAGCTTTCACAGGCATTGAGATTAAGATTAGTAGACTAGCTAAGGAAAACATCTATGATGAGCCAGACATAGAATGTCTGCATTGGTGTCTTCTGAAAACTCAGATGACAGGCTTTAGAGAAATTTGTTTTCTTTTCACTTCCTTGAGTTTGAACCCTGAATCTTCCTGCCCCCACTGACTACTAGAAAAGACTCTAAGTATAACCTGGTCCTAATAAATTATCTTGAGAAAAATCCCATTTCATACTTCATGTATTCTGGTCCCAATTCTCTCATTCACATTTTTTAAAATTTTTGTATTATTTTTATTTTAAGGAATATAAAAATAACTGGATTTAATTTGAATTATTAAAAATAAATGAGAAACAAATTTACAAACTAATAATAAGAGCTAAATTTTCTTTCATATTACCAATTTTTTGGTATTTAATTACAAAATACTAAAGGAAAATGTTACGGCTTTAGTGAACTAAGTAAAATATAAAGACTCAGAATAGTAATAAATTAACCCCATTTATGTTTTATACTTCCTAGTTAATTATAAACAGCAACTACATCTCAATCTCAGTAAGAAAGAACAGCTTCTGCCTCCCATGTGTTCTGTCTTCTCACCTATTTAGGGAAAACTGCCAAATTTCCACCAGTGAATAAAGTTACTTTTGGAAGTTTAAAGTCCCCATGTTGAACAATGATCCCTTGAAGGACAATTGTGCATACTGATGCCATGTATTGGTTATCCATTAAGGAAAAAGAAATTCACACAAAATGATCCAAAAACTTTACTGTAAGGAGAGATGATCCAGAAGAAAGCTCATGTTCCTTTGAAGTCCTTCAAGTTACTACACACTTACGTGACGGCCATAGTACACTATGAGGAAAACTCTTTGAGAATTAGAGTGAAAATAACTTCCTCTACCCATCTGCTGCTACTTACCAAGCTGGAAAGTGCTCTAAAGTCATCCAAATCTTCCCTCTAACTCACAAATTACTAAAACTCAAGTAGATATAGAAAAAAAGTCAAAATAAATGCTTGTTCCAACAAACAATATGCACCAGTTCCTCCAAGCATTTTGAGTTTTCATAAAAGAAGTGGAAGTATTAAGTGAGTATCCAAAGTCTTCAGAGACAGACACACTGGTTTTCAGGTAAATTATCAAGTGTCTAAATTGTGTATAAAAAAATTTCACTGAGACTCCTCCAAATAACAAAAATAAAGCAGTGTCTTAAATAGAAATAATGAAAGTTGAAACTCAGTCCAAATAACCACAAATTAATGGTAACTGGCAAGCATAGAATGATGATAAATGTAGGTCTTCCTCAAAAAGAAATATACAATGAGTTCTGGGAATTTCATTTCATTCCTTTGTATTTGGTATCATTTCTGCATATAGCTCAGTGTATGACCCTGAATTAAAGCTCCCTTTGCTTGTAAAGCACTTTCCAAAGTCCAAGTGGTTCTAGGGTACTTTTTTAAAAAAAATCTATATCTATCTTTCTGTCTATTACAGGTACTTAAATAAAGGAAATGGACAATCACTAGGAAAATAACAAGGTAGAAAGTATTAATTATTGAATCTTTGATGCAATTCAGGTATAAAAAATAAGACGCAAAGAGCTACACTCTCTTAATTTACTGATAAGAGATATACGCTATAATAATGTCTGTAAGTATAATATCATGTATGCACCTTCTATGATACCAAAACATTATGAAAAGTTTGCAATGTATTAATTTATCAAATCCTTCTTGTCAAGGTATCTTAAAACTGTCTCATTGATATTTGTACTTCAATAAAATAAAAATTAAAAATAAATAAATATGTAAAAATAAATAAATAAAATAAAATAAAATAAAGGAAAGGTAGGGACAGGTAAAGAGCATTTGGTTAACATAGAAATTGAGACAGGCAATTGTTTAATATTCATTCCCACAAAGAACTAAAGAAAAATAGAAAAGGAAAAAAGAGGACAACATATTAGGGGCTTCAGGGTCTCCCATTCAGGGTTAGGCTAAGGTACAAGTATAATTAGATTTATGCCCCTGAATGAGAAGCAATTTATCCTCAGGGATGCCTGAATAAACTGCTATAACCCTACATTTATAGGCAATGAACTGCATGTGCTGCAGTACCCTTCTCTTCAAATAAATCAAGTGAGACCCTAAGATTTAGAGGCATGCTGGAACTGTCAAAGGAATGGAAGACAAAGGAGAGCTGGACAAAACACGGCTGCTTTAGGTGTTCGTTTCATGGGAAATGAAGGCATTTTGTTTGTGAATGTCAAACTTTGGCCAGGTGCTTTGTTTAATCCCATCTTAATCTTCACAACCATGTGAAGGTACTGTACTAAGGCTTATGTTTCCAGGATAGAAACTGAGTGTCAGAAGAATATGCAATTTGTAGGGGACAGAGACATAGCTCAGCAGCATAAGTGTGAGGTCCTGTGTTTCATCCCTGGTACCACCAAACACACACACACACACACACACACACACACACACACACACACACACACAATTTGTGTGCATCATAAGTAGAAAAATGATAAGACTGAGTTGAATCTGTGCTGACTGGCTCCAAATTTTGCTTTCTTCTCTTATGTAGTTCAAGTGAATTTTTTCCTGCCTCTGTGTATTTTACTGGCATCAGAGAGCTAAATTAAAATAAAATTTAAGATAATTACCAAAACATTTTTTTCTCTATAGTTATTTTTTTTCACTTTTCCTTCTCTTAACAAGTGCTTATTTAACTGTTTTCACTCAATTTACATGTTTGACAAAATGGCTAATACTTCTGGAAAACCTATGTCATTTCTGAAAAAAATCATATACAAAGAATATAAAATAACTGAAAGCTTCTTTAATAGGCGCTCAGAAAAACATGGAGCAAGTTGTGTGCTACAAATGGTCTTTTGCAAGGTCTTTTGAATGGCATTTTGGGCTGAAAGAGCTCATATAAATCTCTTTGTTCATCATGGAAATGGCAGTAAACCACGAAGGCATTTACTAGAGAGTAATCCATGTCTGTTCCTTTACAACCACAATGAAATTCAAAAAGAATTAATTACCTGACATGGTGAAGATGCAGTGAGCAATTTCATAAGCACAGGGCTTTCAAGCTTGGCCACTCTGGGGAACTGATGTGCCCTAAAATAAATATATGATCCTGCAAAACACAAATGTAATGTCATCTCGACATAGGTTCTGCTGTACATTTAGAGTTACTTAGTATTTTATCCTTGCACAGACCCAGCTGTCAACGATATAAAGAAAATTACATTTTTACCCATTAACCATTTAGCTCTGGAGATAACTGAAAGGGTTTTTATAGGAATGACATTAAATATTTAAAACAAAATTCAGTTGCTCAACAACAAACTCTTGATCTAAATCACTTAAACATTTTCATTACCTTAGGTCATAGAGTTTGAAATTAAACTAAGTGAGGCTTGTCAGCTTACAATTAGATATTCAGTGTGCCCATATGAAAGTCCCAGGAGAGTTTCATTTGAAAGTTTCTTCAAAAAGTACTAAAGGATACAAGTCTATGGAGTGAGTTTGGTTTCTCCTGAGCCTTCCACATTTGACATTGTTGTCTGTGCTACAGGGGGATGAAAGCTTAACTGAAGATCTAATATGAACATTAGCAAAATAATCACTTTTAGATTTTAACTACAGTGGATATGCTCATGGCAAAGGATATGCTCATGCAGGCAGACAACATCGCTTAGCAGCTCAGAAAGATCGCACATTCCCAGGTGTTGTCGGGGATTCACTTCATTGAATATTGAAAACTTACAAGGCAGGCAATGCCACTGCATGTCAAGGTCTGATCCTGCACTTTGATAATCCCAAGGTGATGGACAATTTGGCAAATCAACTGTGTTGACTGAAAAATATCACATTCAGACAGTGATTTTCCTCGATGGACAGAGGTGCTGACTACTCAGAAAAAAGATTTTGGAATTGAAAGGAGTATGATAGATTCCTTCACACTTTTAAACAAAAAATAATTAAGGATGGAAGTCAGCCTTGAGGGCCAGGCAAATAGCTCAGCAAATTAAGGTGCCAGGGTTTTAATCCCTGCCATGCCAGTCCAGCCCCAAGAGCAGGCTGAGAAGGCAACTGAGTTGGGTGTGGTGGCGCACACCTGTAATCCCAATTCTTGGGAGGCTGTAAACAGGCAGATCACTGAGTCTGATCTAGTAGTGAGACCCTGAACACCCTGTAGACCCTTCCCTAAAACACACACACAAAAAAAAAAAAAAAAAAAAAAAATGAGGGAGTCAGTCTTGCCCTTGTCTTTGGCAAAGCATTCACTTCTTTTGATGTGATGATTTGAAAGTTAGACCATATATATTTAGAGGATGACAGAGATAAGCTGTTTTAGTGAATTCACCCACAAAAATCATTAATAAGCATTACCAAAAACAATAAATAAATAGTATCCAACATAAATGAAAGTAAATCAATGAAAGTTGGTTGAGGAATGTCCAGAAAGAGTTTAATATTTGAAAAATTGATTTATATTATAAATGAATATAGGTAATGTGGTAATGTGATTGTAATAGTAAATATATTTCAAAATGCTTAATATTTTATTTTAACATGTTTTTATGGTAATGTATTATTAACAGAAAAGAGTGTTGCTAATAGATAAAGAACCATTTTTTAAACATGCCATTCAGCATTTTAGATTTTACTGAAAGTCTAGCAGGTATTGCCAGCCCTACGCAAAAATTTCCCAGAGGCCCTATCCTGTGTGTAACAAAAAATGGGGAAAAAAAATAGCTGTGTGTGTGTGTGTGTGTGTGTGTGTGTGTATGTGTGTGTGTGTGATTTAAGGCCCAGAAAAAATTAAAAAATAATAGTTAATTTAATTTGAAATAATATCTTTTAGATATAACAAATATAATTAACAAAGCCATTTGGATCCATGATCAATATTTTAAAAAAATTTACCATGTACCAACAATGTTGCAGAAAAGTGCCATTTCCTATAACTATAAAAACCTAGGAAAATGCTTGTTATGGTTTGTGTCTAGATGACCCCCCAAAAGGCTCACATAATCATGGGGTGCCCTTCTAAAGTTTGTGATTAATTCATGATGCAATGCTGAAATTACGGTGTGAGTGCTGCACCCATACTGGGGCAGAGAGCCTGAAGGCAACATAAGGGAGAGAGGCTTGCTCTCGGCCCCTGTCAGTGCTCTTGCTGTCTCACTGTTTCCTGCCACTGTGAGCTACTGCCCTTTTCTATGTGCCATTCTGACTTGGAGCCAGCTGGTTACGGAGTAAAACTCCCACAACTGGGAGCTGAAGGATAACACTTATCCTTCCTAATTTTGGATGCCGGGTACTTTGTCCCAGAAATAAGAGAAAAGTAACCAAGACAATGCGAGCAAAAGATAAAGGCAATCTCGGCAAATTAAGAGATTAGAAACATTTAAAAAGAGTATTTTCAGTTAAATAGGAATAGAAGTTACATTATTTCATAGCCACAAACTGGAAAGCTTTTAAAAGAATGATGATGCCTCTTGCTGGGAAGAAACTGAGAAGTATGTCAACTTTGTTACTAAACATTAAAGTACGGGGGAATATTCAATATTTAGTAAAAGTATAAATGCGTATCTTGTTTTAAAAATATAGAAACTTCATTCCTTATTATTTATTTCATAAAATCAAAAGTATTCTATCTTTTGAAATGGATAAGGAATGAATTGATAAGCATTATCATAATATTAATATCACTGGAAAACAGACTGAACAGATACATTATGGTTTATCAGATTAAATAAATCAGACTGACAAAAACATGAGCTAGGCTAATTCTCCTTCAAAAGAAGCCTAACACAGACTACAGTGAATCTCCTGACTTAAGTAAGCAAAAAAAAAAAAAAAAAATTAAAAATCAGAAAAGTAGATCTTAAACAAAGTTCACAGGCTAGAGAGCGCAGAAAAAGGAAAATCAAATGCACTCAGCTACAGCATTTCTCCATTTACTTTCCAGACATTTCCCAGGCTGTCACGTAACAAGGGGAACCCAAGCAAAGCATGAGGGCCTTCCTGAGTTGTAAAGATAGCATTTGGTACTCTGGGCGAACCCCGGTGGCTACAACTCGTATGTCAGAGTACAATACTCTATCCCTTCTATAGCTACAAAGAAAACAACCCTAAAAGAGGAAGCTGGAACATTTCCCAAAAGTAACAAATGGCCAAGCATGGCAGGGTTTCTTCAGCAACTTACATGAATAATTTGTACATAAGTATTGTATAGAGTACTCAATCCAAATGAATATAGGGTCTAGACAAAAACATATGCTATGGCAATTAAGTCTAATTGTGCCAAATTTATTGTGTTGGGAGTGAGCTAGATTAGTGAAGCACTAGATGTGTGAAGGTGGGTAGCAGAGCATGACTTTGTGGCCTGTCTTCTCTGGCACTGTTGCTGTTCCCAGCCTCTCAGCCACCATGAACTAAGCAGCTCTGCTTACCCATGCCTTTGCACCATTATACTTCTGCCTTGAAGCTGGCTACACATGGACTGAATACCATGAAACCACGAGTCACATGAACTTATCTTCTAAGTTTTGGATATCAAATATTGTCTCAGTGATAGAAAAACTGATAAATATGTAAATTTTATTGTTTTATTAATATTAACCAACATGTGTCCTTCAGCTTATGAATAGGTGCATGAACCATGCCTTGGCTATATGAGGGAACACTACTCAAAAATAAGACTACTCAGCTCTTGGGAGGCTTTAAACAGGTGGATGGATCACTATGAGTCCAATCTAGCAGTGCGACCCTGAACAGCTTATAGACCCTTCCCTAAAATACAATAAAAAAGAGAGAGACTACTCATAACATAAAGATACTCATCAATCTGTACAATTAGTCAATAATCATAACAAAAATAAATGAAATAAAACAGAAAATACTACTGCTACAATCAGTCAAAGGAAAGATGAATCTGACATTCACTGTGCTAATTAAACAAAGCCAGATTCAACAGGCTACCCAGTGTATAATCCATTCACGTGCCATTCTGGAACTCCGGAAGTAGAAATATGATCAAGGATCAGTACTTATAAGTAGGAGAGAAGTTTTCCCACAAAAAGTCATGAAGAATTTCAGGATGCTCAAACTTCCTAAAACATTGTGGCTTGAACTTTATAATGGTAATACAACTATGCATGCTTATTAAAATTTGGCTAACTGACAGGTATGGTGACAGGCATCGCATACCTGTAATACTACTTACCTAGGACACTGATCACAGGCAGTTCAAGGCCAGCCTCGGCTACGTAATGAATTCAAGACCTGCTCGAGTTACATTGTGAGGCCCTATCTCAAAACAATAACCACAACAAACCGGTGAACTATAAACCAAAAAATGGGCTTTTTTATATTTAAATTATTATTTGATATCAAAGAGAAAAAAAAATAGCTTCTATTTGATGACTTGGAGGAATTGCCATGAGAAATCTTTAGTCATAAGATACGACAGTAAGTCAGGCATGTCAGCACATTCCTATATGATCAGCCTGAACTACATAGTAAGACATTGTCTCAGTTTTAAAAAGTGTAGGAAATTATTTTGTATATTTGGAAAACAAATCATGAAATATTTATAATTTTAAATATGTACAATGCATTCTTGTTGTGACGCATGTGACTATTGGTGGTGCCAGGGAAATGGTGAGAGGTTTTATGGAATAAAGACAAATGACAAGAGTGGAAGGCAGGTGGAGCCTCTTACTGGGTGGGAAAGGAAGACGGGATAATCACTATAGGAACATTTATTTATGTTTTTCCAAAGTTAGTGTACAAGACACAGGACTAATGACTGAAATTGCCTAGGCAGGATGTTTTGCTCAAGCCTGATGTAGCTTCATGGCTTTAGGTGCTGTGGCCTTGTCCTTCCCTCACACACATGACCAGTTTCCTGCTTCCCCTGTTCCCAGCATGTGTAAAGGACTATATGGGCATACTCAAACGTAAAGACAAGCACATGAGCTAGCTCTTCGGGTGTTGAACAAAGTACTCAATATGATGAAAAAGACGCCAAAGCAAAAACATTAAGACTTTATTTTAATGCATATGCATACCACATAATGCCAGCTTTTATGTAAAATCATATATAAGATGTCTATAGAAAGAAAAAATACTGGAGATTAGTTTTAAAAGCTTAACAAACTTGATTCTCTATGAACAAAATTGATGAGCCCTTCACTGCCTTAGAAATAGTGAAGATCAGACTCCACGCATTCGCCTAGAAAAATTCACTTCACTCCTTCCTTTCTTTACCTGGTTCTGATTTTTATCCCACTCATCTGTGACTTGAAACCACTATTAATTACCTTAGGATTTTTTTTAACCTTAGGATTTGAAAACGATAATTTTTGGTAAAATGATGTTGCCTCTAAGACTCAGATATATTTATATTTATATATGATTTTAGTTTTGAATCAGCCCTTTCAAAACTAAGAAATTGTGATTTCTCCTTCTCTCTTTGAATCAGAACAGCTTCCCCTGGTTTTGTGTATTATATTTTTGTCATTTCACATGACTTGTATAAAAGCAAAAGACTGGACTTCTTAATATTTGATACAGAGGCCCCAGTAGAGTCTGTTTTGTGGAACAAATCATAAAATGGTAGAAGGCTGAAAATAAATTATAAGTGTGTTTTCCAATTGCCATACCTGATGGTATTCTTGGCATTCCAAGTAGAAGAGAATATATTTGTATTTGAGTTCTTACTACATGAAAAAGAATGCAACTTTATTTACTCCTTATAACATCCTTCATTCAAGTACTTTCACTTCTCCCTATAGTCCAGCTAACGAAACCAAAGCAGTGGAAGTGGCTCAATACGAGGACCTCACACCGAGAAGCACGCCATCCTCAGGAGCCACACACGGGTCTCACAGCATCGCATACACAATTTCCTTCTGAAATCACTACTTCAGCCTAGGCCTCTGTCATCACTCACTAATATTCTATCAGTACAGCTGTGTCTTTTCAGTTCAGTTTTTTTTTTTTTTTCCTTTTCCTTTCCTCTAATCTCAATTAAAGTACTATCTTAGAATGAATGTGATGGGTCACATGCTTTAGTCTGAATCAATATTGTCTTCCAGGCAAATTTCAAATTCCCAGGCACTCTGTTTCATGTGTCCTGTACTCCTTGTACAATTATGTATTCTTTCAACCAGAACGACCTACGCGTCTCCCATCCTCTTTAAGGATATTCCCTCTAATTAGACCACATTCTGTGACATCCCTCCTTGGTTTGCCATCTCCCCGTGATTTCCTACATCTACCTACTTGTTTGCTTTTTGTTTCTTTCCAGTGCTTCTCTGAAGAGTCATCTCGTTCAGTGACATCTCAAGTGCATATTAATCACCTCCACACCCCATAAAGAACTTATCATGTCCTACTTCAATGTCTTGCTCATCCGCTACAGCTGCCAGACTCCAACCTATTCAAAGATGGGGGTCGTGGCTTCAACTTCTACACTGTCAGGCCTTCTTCATTTATTCTTCATAATTAAGAATGAATTTGAAAACAAAGCATCATAAGCTATATAAATATATTGCTAACACATAGTTCCAATTATTAGTATTCCCTTATTTTAAACTTTAAATCTTATCAGTAAAACTAAGCCTTATGCCAAAGAAAAATGACCTTAATTCACTGTTTAAAAATGAACTGAGTTTGTAATTGCAGCCAACAGATGGGTGGGCAGTGTCTCCTTCCATTTTCCTACTCCACCAGCCTCAATTTCCAATGACTATAATTAAAATTAAGGACAACATTTATTTTTTTGCAAATGTTGGCAGTCTCAACAGAGACATAAACTGTATAATGCCCAATGAATTTAAAAGGAGATCAATATTACTGTTCTGTGATTACAGGGTTAATATGCTACTAAGGCATATGCTCAGTAACATCTGATATTATCCAAGTGCAAATAAAAAAAAAAGTAATAGAAAAACATTTCTGTTTTCCTTAGGCTTCTACAAACTCTTTTTTGAGTGCCACATGGTTCCTCTCTGTGTTATAGTTAAGATTCATCTTTATGCTGTGGTCCTGGCTCTTTTATACAGAGAAATAATAATGTTAGTTCAGATTAAGGAAAAACTATGATTGTTTGATGATTGTTTGTACTAAAAGAGTCAAGGTATGATTAAATTACTTTCATGTATTTGAAGACATTTTATAGATGGCACTAAAATACTATTCTGCATTTCCACAAAGATTAGATTGCTTTTCCTCCTGTTTTGCAAAAAATGGATTGTTTGCAAAGAAGGCAATCTTACCATCCTAATTCCAATTATCAGAAAACATCATTCTTCCTGAACGTCTGAAAACTAACCACTTAAGATTACAACAGCAAGAATGTAGACTACTAAAATAACCTCCTTTATAGAAACTCAGTTAACAACTAATTGTTAAATTGCTCAGGGTGGTTTAAGGCAAGACAAACAGTCATCTACACATGGCGACGACAATATAAGGTATTATTCTAAAACAAGAAAGAGAAAGCACTAACTTCATTTTTTTAAAAAAAGAAAACACTAACTTTTAAGATTTCCTACCATGATTTGTGCTTGCTGTGTGATTAGCTTCCAGAAAATGATGTTCTACAGTGTTAGGTCCTTTCGCAAGTTCCCAGTGTGAATCTTCTGTAAAATGTGGTTCCCAGCCGCAGAAACCAGACTCAAAGTCACAGGTGGGATGGTTTGCTGTTCATATGTAGAGAAAAAAACAGGTCAAAGAAAATGAAGTCAGAGCATGCACAGAAGATTGACTTGATGTAAACCAGCAAACCAAAGAACCAGTCAAATAATTCAGCAGATTAAAGCACCTGCAAGCAGGCAGAGTGGCTGGTGAATCAATCCTCAAGCCTGCAATGCTAGCCCCACCCCATAGACGCGCTGAGGAGGCAACTGAGACTGGATGTGGTGGCGCGTGCCTGTAATCCCAGCTCTTGGGAAGCTGTAAACAGGAGGATCGCTATGAGTCTGATCTAGTAGTGAGACCCTGAATACCCTGTAGACCCTTCCCTAAAAAAACTACAAAACAAACAAACAAACAAAACCCCACAACCTTAGGGTGGCAGCAATAGTGTCTGTTTTATACAGAGTCTTTCTGATGATTAGAATAGCTTTCATTCTCTTATCATCATAAATTTTCCATGCTCTCTTTGGGCTTCTACACTCTTCTATCAACCAGCCTGGCACTTTTTTTGAATTTTCCATCTCTACTATATTAACAATATCACACAAAATTCTGATACTGTTTGGTGAGTTACAGATTTACCTACCAACTATAGAGATAGAGTATCACCTGCTGAGACTATAGATATTTTAAAATACTTTTAGAAGAAGAATTTAAATTGATCTTGGGTACCTGATGAATTTTAGGTCAACAGCTCAGTATCCATTTCATTATCCTACCTTTTACAATTTTTCCAAATTAAATGTCTTGTCATTTTATAATTGCTGGTAAAGTATATATTCTGAATTTTTATTTTCTTATAATATAACTTAAATCTTGGAAGGAATTTAAATTACTACATTTATCATGAAAAAATTACTTCTAGAGAAAGTGAGTGCTTGTGGGAAGCTTTGTTCATAATGTCTGTCTCAACTTTGATACCAAATTATAGAGGAAAACAGTAGATTTTAGAACAGTAAACAAAAACTTCCAGCAACTTGATTTGTGGTTCTGAGAAATTAGCTTTGATCACTAAATTTCTGTTTAATAAAATAATAGTCATAGTCATATCAGCTTCTCTTAAATCCTAGTATTGGGCATAAGTTAATACAAATAATGTAAAGTCTAATTTCCAAACATCTCTTTGTGCAGAGGTATTTTTAAAACAGTGCAGGGTGGGGAAATATCATCGTCAGAGTTTTGACAAGCTTCATAAGATCGTAACGCTGTCATTTTTAATAAAATAAAAAAATACAAGTACATACTATACATGAGCCTTAATTCTCACAAAATAATAATTAAAACATATTTGATTTTTCTAAAACTTGTATTTAACATACTAAATATGATAAGGCATTTAATAGTTACTAGTGTGCATTTGATAGTCTAGACTTTAATATTTATTATTTCACTTTAAACATTATGAATTATTAAGGGAAATATTATTAATGAAGATCTTAACTTAGGGACCTGGAGTTTGACTTATAATTTATAAAGCAGTTAAGTTCTAGAACATTCAATTTTACAGAATCATTTTAGGAGTACTAGGATAAATGTCATTGGTAAAAATAGCTGGGCAATTTCCCCAAGATTTTTTACAGAGGTGACAAGCCCATGCCAGTTTTACAAATTTTCATGAGATAGAATTTAAATCTTTATTTTCTTGTTTCAAAGAGCAAAGTATGCTTAGCATTCTATAGAAAGTTTAAGAATTAACATTTTACTGATGAAACAGCTAGATAATGAAGCAGTTTGAACTTTTATCCTAAAGCTACATTTCAACATTTATACAATTCATAGCTATTTTCTTGTTGACTATTTTTTTGCTTTAAACTTTCTCTTTATAAAATACATTTCATTACCTCTGTCTGTGATATGACACTACTCATAATTTCGGTAATATTTACGTTGGAGTTCATCAGTTAGAGCAATAGTTTCCAGCTATGACAAAGCTGTTTCCTGCATATTTAACCATGGTGCCATATGGGCACAGTGGCAGCTTTAAAAAAATTCTGGATCATCAAAATTAAAATATTTATGAACCTTCAAATTCAATTCTCTATGTTAGAAGAAAAATGTTATGTAGGGGTAGCAAATAGGAAACATCTCTTTTGCTTAGGATATATTAAATTTTAATAAAATTATAAACATTTCATTTAAATTAATTGAAAACAAAAGTACTAGGACTAACCTTTACTTTTAAGCATATTGATGAATAAAATACTTACCCTTCTTTTATGACCAGTCATCAATTTTTTAAATATAAAAGTCTAATAGACATGGTATTTTGATGCAAATTAAAGACATGTAGCTGGGCATGGTGACAGATTCCTGTAATCCCAACACTTGAGAGGCAAAGGCAAGGGGATTGCTGTGAGTTTGCAGCCAACCTAGGTTGCATAGTAAGTTCAAGACTAGCCTGAACTTGTCTCTAAACAACAATGAAAAATGCATTGCACAGGGTCAGCAATTTACACTCTGACTCTTGAATATTGCACTAACCTCCTTTTGGAAGATTTACTCTTCAATTAAATATTTAAGTTCTCTAAATAGGACTATCATGGAATGTTTTTCCCCATCCAGAATTTCCCAAATTATTTGGGTCCAACACAAATCTTCCATCTCATGAGCATTTGAAATAGAGTGGACATAATTCATAGACATGATTTCTATGTCATGACTGAAAATTATATGTATAAAACATATATAAATATATATACTTTATTGTAGTGAATATGCATTATAAATATCTCCTTTTTTAATAATTTTGAGTTCAAATTTCTGCAGCAATAAATATACTCCCTTTATCAAAAAACCACCATCTGTCCCCAAAGCATTTCATCTTCCCAGAATGAAACTCCATACTGATGTAGTGACAACCTCTTCTGTCCTGCCCTTCAGCCCAGCACTGCCAGGCCACTTTGGGTCTTGAGTTTCACCTGTCTTGTACTGAATAGCAATGGACTCAAATATACTCCATTTGCGCTTCTCTGTCTAACATATTTCACTCGTATTGAGATTTATCCTTGCTGGAGCACACACCAAAAATGAAATATATTCTATTTACAAATTCTCATCAATCAGATGTATCCATGAGTATGTTTGTCATATGTTATATTTTAATCATTTTGATATGCCTAATTTTTGTGTATCACATTTTTTATGGTTTTTCTAAGTTTATGGACAAATGAAATTATATCTCTATAGTGCATATAGAGATTGATTTGATAGGTGGCTAAAGCTGATTTGATATGTGGATATGTTAGGAAACATGTGCCATAATTCAGGCAGCTAATGCATCTATCACCTTTCATAGTTGCCAGTTGGGTGTGATGAGAACACTGTATTCTGTTAGCAAGGTTCAGGTATAAGTGCAGTCACTATCTGGTCTGTCAGCTCCTCAGACCTTGCCTGTCCTGTGGCCTCTGACCGACGTGGAGCTCTTGGGCTCTGGTGACCATTCCTGTGCTCTTTCTATACACTGGATTGTATTTGGATCCTGCAGTTCAATGTATCTGTTGTCATCTACTTGGCTTATCTGGGAAAGCCTTTGTTGCTACAAAAATTAATTTCCTTCCTGTTTGTTGTAGAAAAAAATGCATGTGTAGCTCTCACTCGTGCACTGACAGAGAGGTCAACTACTGCCATACCTTGGCTACTGTGCATAACATTGCAATAACACAGAAAAACAGGTCCGTGTGAGTCTCCGCCACCCTGTTTATATAGGATTGTGCTAACAAAAGTTAAAACTCTAGTTCTTTGCATGATCATACTTCCCCAGGGCCTGGTGAGGTAATGTGCTCTGGCTTCTGCCTTGAGTGGTCTCTGAGTAGTTTGTCTTTAGTTTTTTTATGTCACTTTCTCTCACATACCATTTGTTTCTCCCTCAGCTTGCCTCACTTCTGAAGCCTCTTTGGCACAACGGCCTCAAAGTTTAACACTCAGAGGAGCCACCTGGGACCTTGTCACACTGCAGCTTTCAGTTCTGTCGGACTGAGCTGGAGCCCCAGCTTCTGGTTTTGGAACCAGGTCCCAGATGTTGCTGCAGCTGGAGTCCGTGGAGTCTGCAATAGAAGTGACACAGTAGCAAGCCTCACCGGGGCTTTGCCGTCACCTCTCTCAGAAAGTCGTTGGGCCCACAAACCATGTCTATTATAGTAATGAAAGCACTTGAGTGAAGAGTGTCCCCCTCTGAAAACCACACTGACAGGAATCCCAAGTGACAGCATTTGCATGCTCCTATTTACTGTGTCCTCTGCATATGACAAGGACTCCTAGAACTATTCAACCTGCCTGGGTGAGTCTTCCCATCCCAGAGATTCGTGCTACAGTAGAGTGTGAGGAAGATGAAGGGCACTTGGCCTGTGCTTCACGAATCTGTAAGCTTTCTTGGGTAAAATAAAAAACCCTACATAGTATAAATTTGTTAATGCAAAACACAAATTTAAAAGTAAATTTAAATTTTTAAAAAATACTTTAAAGTTTTAAAAGTTTTCTCCTTCTGTAAGAATGCAGGCATGCATTTGTATATGTAAGCATATTAAACATTTCAATGCAAAAATAATATAAATTTATAAGAATTTCAATGATTTAATTCCATTTATTTATAAGAATAGATTCTCTATGGCAAAAAAAAAAAAAAACTCACCATACAAACACATACATGAAAGAATCCTTTGGGATTGGGATTTACGATGGAAAAACTCACCAGTATGGATGTATGTGGGGGGGCAATATAGCTATAAACTACAGTTTTATGTTTTAATCTCTATTATCAATCTAGTAAACAAGAGAAGTTTTCATTAGGCATAAGAGAAATTATGAATTAAATTATTATCATGTAACTATTTTTTCAGCATTTTAGGGAAGGATCTATAGAGTATTCAGGGTCTCACTACTAAATCAGACTCATAGTGATTCTATTTACAGCCTCCCAAGTATGGGGATTACAGGCGTGTGCCACCACGCCCAGTCTCAATCATCATCTCAGCAGGCCCCCGGGGCGGGGCCAGCACCGGCAGGCCCTGGGGTCAAACCCTGTCCCCTGGGCCTGCTTGCACGTGCTTTAATCCGCTGAGCTATTTGGCCGGCCCTGTGACATTATTTTTTGATAAGCATAGTATTCTTCTCTGTCACTCAAAGGACATAGCTGAATAGTATTAACAACAGCTATATTACAAAAATGTCAGATAAATAAATAAAGAACCTTGAATAAAAAAGAAAAATGGGACAATACATTCAAAATCAAATGAAACATATTCTTAAGTCTATTAAATAATTCAATTAAGAAAATATACTAAAATTAGAGCACAAAAATCACTTATTTCAGGGAAAGTAGGAAAAAAAGAAGCTAAACTTTTTAATGTACAATAGAAAAGAAACAGAGTTTTCAGTTACAGAAACTAAGACTAGTAAAAGCTGTTAGAAAGATGAATTTTCCAAAGAGAAATGAACCAAAGTGTGTGTAAATAATTTATATAAAGAACAGAAAAGAATCCGACATATAATAAAGAAGTCTTACATTATTCTTCTTAAATGAAAGAGGAGTACCACATAAAAACTCCACTGAATTTATGTTGTTTGGTAGATTGTTTGGCTTAAAGCTCAGAATTTGAGAAATTAGTTGAATCACTATTTACAATCAGGCCAGGAGGGGATTCCTCTCTTATTTTCTCATTTTCTTCTCCCAGGGAACACTGCATCACTCTTAAGAAAATTCACTGTCAGCCATCAAGAAAAGCATGTTATACAAAGATCTTTTCATTAAGAAGCTAACATTTATCTTACGGCAATCTTTCCTACCACTCAACAAAATTTTCACTATTTTAGTGTTTATATTAAAACACTATGGCAAAATAAATGTCAAAATTTTAAGTTTTTTTTTTAAATCCCCTTATTTGCAATATACAAAATAGATTAATTTTGCTGGAATTTATGGTTTCTAAAGAGTTGGGTTGCTAAGTTACCTTCCACAAGTATCATTATAGTGAGCATAAATTAACTTCACTTTCTTTAAAATATGACTAGGTTTAAACGTTAATATGATATCTTGCCATTCTTCCATCACACACTCTGCCTAAGAAGCTTGAAGGAAGAGTGGTCAGGTCTGCCCTCGTGACCACCAGCAGTGGCTGAGCTAACCTCCCCCTCATCATGGCTGTACTGGAGGTAATAGCAGACTTCCTCCTCCTCTTCTTCCTCCTCCTCCTCCTCCTCTTTCTCCTCCTCCTGCTCCTTTGCCTTCCCTTCCCCTTCCTCCTCTTTTCCTTCTCCCACCCTTCCTCCTTCTCTGCCTCCTTGCTTTTTCTCCATGGCTTTCAAGATACTTGATTAGAATTGTGAGAAAAATCAAATATTTGATAAACAATCCACATCATATCTCTAAAAGGAATGACATGGAGATTCCTTCTCATCTCCATCTTATTCTGTAACAAAATGCATATCATGTCTACACACAAACACAACACTAGAACTATTCATTTGTGAAACAAATGCAGAGACTGTGTTTGCAGTCTTAGCAATAAACACCAAAATATTAAAATGACAGAGATCAGCAAAGGAAAAGTGTTATGTATTTTAGGGTGAAAATGTTCTTTACTTTATGTTCAGAAATTAGTTGTAGCCACAGAAACCAAAGCTTTCTTAAATCCAACAATCATGACCTAGGGCTGGTAAGTAAATGAGCTCTCGGTTCACTTACAACAAGTTGATGGGTCTTCATCACTCGCATCAGAGCAGTCCCGTTGAGAGTCACAGACAGATTCTTGGGCGATGCACTGGCCACTGGCACAAGTGAATTCATCTGGTGAGCAAAGCTTCCTGGAGTGCTTCTGTCCACAGCCATACACCCACAGCTGATCAAGCCCAATAAAACTTCTCTGACTCAAAATAACACCTTCAAAAACAATCTGCAAAGGGAAAAATGATCACTCTATGAACTTGCAACCTCCTTTAATAAACAAAATCATAACTCTAGAGAAGGATGATAGAGATTAAATGGAAACCAGTGGTTTAATGAATGACTAAATACAACTGACAAGAAAGTTCCTATCTGATAAATTCAAACCACTCTCCTAACACCAATCAGTATATTTACTTCACTAAAACTACCCAGGATAAGCAGAAATACAGAATGTGGCTTAACCAACCAGATGTCCTTAATACAAACTTGTTACTTGGGATTCATAGTCAGAACTTACTATTTCCATGGACATGAAAAAGTAGTGTCATGTTTTCTCTCCAAGTGACTCTCCTTAGGCACACACTATATCCTCAATCACCTTCCTCTTTGGCTCCATAATCTTATTGATCAGAAAATTTGGGACACCACTGAATTGCATGATGTTGCAGTACAGGTTCTCCTATGTCCTGAGTCTTAATTGAAAGGCTAGGGCCAAAGTGTTGGCTGTCCTTGTGGCCCTCCTTTTTCTCTAATTTTAGCTCTGCAAACTTAGGTTGTTAACTCTCCAGAAGAGAAGCTTATTGTTATTATCGTACATCCTAGGCTGTTGAGCTTAACCTCACAATCTGTCTGAATATCAAACATCTTAGGCTTAATATAGAACAAGTATTTTTCATCAAGTATTGACATGTTAATCTTTAAGTCCCCACAAAATATAACATAAAAGTTTAAAAAATTAAAATATATTTTAAAAATAGCAATAAACAATTATGTATGCTTACACATAGGTTTAGAAATCTAAACATATACAGCATTGCAGCAGGACAGTTTCACATCACTCCCCTTCCTCTCTCCTGCCTTCATTCACCACCTATTTTGTAAGCAAACATCTACCCAAGATACAGCTCTGCAGCAATGGACATATCCTAACAAGAAGCACCTATTCAGAAAACCAGAATGACATGCACTTCCAGCCTGAACTTACTACTACACATTATCATCTTCTGTGTAGTTGCTTACTACACAGACATCAGCATATAGAGTTAGTCAGGTTGAGAATTCTTCCAATTAACTGTCAGATTGGAAAATCTTCTGAGGATCATTGCCTTGCCTATCTTGTACATATAGCTGTATGGCTTTGCCTCTGTCATGTTTCCTAGCTCTTCTCCTTGCTCTTTCTTCTTTGTCCAGTCTTCAAGTTCTTGCTTTCCTTTTAAGTGTGTTATACCTTTCTATTTGTAATTCTTTTTTTGAGTTATTATACTAGGGAGGCTATACAATATTTACATGTGTGTCTGGTTTATTTCACTTACCAGTATATGTTCAAGTGGCATCCACTTAAATATGAAGACTGCTCAGGTTTTCTCAGAAAGAAAATTGGTCAAGCAACGACCATGACTCATCCACATGGATGACACAGACAAAGGATCTACAAACTGCGGTACAGTGTCTCAGGATAAATCCTGAGGGGATTCAACTGACCTTAATCAAATACAAAAGCTATATTTCTTGTTACATAGGTCTTGCTTTATCTTGGTCTTAACCATCCAGTAGAAAAGTAGTAAACTGAAGTATAAGAAGTAAAGCCACCATTAGTGCAAATCTTGCCTCTCATTGGATTATATAGAAGCACAGCATTATCTGTCCCAACTGTACTGTCTATACACACACATCATGATTTTTCCTTTTTATACCCCTTCCTTTGTCTGCACCTGTCAAGGATGGGCATTCCATTGTCATTCAACTAACTTAGGTGCTTGAACTTGACAACACAATCCAACACAGTCCAGCATTCTGCAACTATAGTGAATTATTCAAAGAAGTTGTCGACCATAGCCATTTACAGCTCAGCTTAATATTATGGCCCCGCAATATATACTTCATTTTTATACTTTAGGATATTATGTCGGCTTCTAGTACTATGGTCATCCACTAGGAAAATAATTATTGAATTTTTGATATAACTCACATATAAGAAATAAGATAAGTAAACTGATACATTCTTAATTTACTGATAAGAGACATCTGCTATAATAATGTCTGTAAGTATAATATCATGTATGCACTTTGTACGATACCAAAACATTATGAAAACAGTGTGCAATGTATTAATTTATCGAATCTGTCTTGTTAAGGTGTCTTAAAACTGTCTGATTGATATTTGTACTTCAATAAAATAAAAAGTAAATTAAAAAAAGAAGCAAAACCATATTATTATGCTGAGCTGTAAAGGACTCAAGTCAACAAATTCTGACATTGCCAGACAAATGGAAAAACCAATATTATTATGGACTACTACACTATTTAGGAATATTTTGCTGAACTCACATACCTGTAATATTTAATAGACAAAACTAAACAAAAAAGGGGATACAAACAAATGACCATTTTGTATCTGTATATTCAAAATGGTTAAGATAGATATACAGCTACATCCTCTTAGGTCAGTGAATAGAGGGATCTGTTCTAATAGTATTTGTAAAAAGAATATCATGTATGCATCTTGTACAACAATTAACTACTAAGAAAACAATATGCAACGTATTAATTATGGAAACTGCCCTACTAATTTGCTTTGAAAATGTCTCATTGCTATTTAATTCACAATAAAATTAATTATTGAAAAAAAAAGGAAAAGTAGTGTCATGACTTACACAACAAGACCTATGGCTGAATCTATTTTGATTCCTAAATGCTAAAAGTAACCTAAAATAATGAAACCAATTTAAAAGTAAAATTATAGAAAACAGTTAAACTTTTACAAAAAAATACTTTCTTCCATTGCAAATAAAAAAGTCATTTAAAAAAAAAAAAACATCATTTTCTCAAACAAACTGCTAGCTGTTCTGGAAGAATGCAACATCAACAATTGAAACAACCTTTCACTGTCAGTCAAGAGTAAGACAGTGGCAAAATGCTACTATTCCTTGGGGTTCTGCCAAGAATAATGATTAACAAAACCAAGCATGCAGAAGAATAAGTAGCTGGCTATATAATGAACAATTAATTTTCTGCTGTCTAATTTAGGAGCTAATAATTATAATTATTCAATTTCAATGAATTAAAATTCAGTTTCTCAGTCACATTACCGACATTTCAAATGTTTAAAATCCCCATGTCATTAGGGGCTACCATACTGACTAGTGCAGATATTGAAAATTTCCATTATAGCACAAACTTCTATTGAAAAGCAGTAAATTAAATGTTGAAAAGTTTTGGAAAGATATCAGGAACACTTTTGAGAATGACTTCAAAGAGAATGACTCTTTTAAGAGTCATTCAGCCTAAATTTTCTAAATAGACTTTTTTTTTAATGTACTTAGCACAGGGTCTATGTGTTCTCACTATATAGATTGGATTCATAGTAATTCTCCTGTTTTCAGCCACCTAAGAGCTGGAATTATAGGTGCCCGACACAATGCCCAGTCATTCTTTTTGTGTCGCAATGCCCTGCAGGGGTGGGGCCAGCACATCATCCTGTGTCTGTCTAAGCAGGCACTTTAATGCCCTGAGCTATCTGGCCAGCCCTTAGACTTTTGTATTTTCGAAGTTTTCATACTTCGTTTAAAATATCAAAACATCAAGAATGACTGGGCTCGTGACATAGCTCAGCAGCCTAAAGCGCCTACTTAGCTAGGCTTAGGCAAACATGCAGGGACCACAGCTCAATCCCTGGCACCACGTGCGGTGCCACCCCTGCTCCCAGGGAAGGATAAGCCAGCCACAAAAAAGAATTATTTTAATCAAGTTTCATTTTTCAAATATATTTAAAAATTTTACTTTAGAAGATAAAAATAATAAGATATCTACAGATTTTTCTACCCAAAAAATTGATATGTAGTCTTCTTAGCAGCATATGGCACTTTCTCTAAAACAGAATGCATAATATCCAGTAAAACATGTTGAAGTAAATTAAAAAAATAGAAATGATACCATGCATATAAGTATCTTACATGATGATGTGCACTTTTATAATAATATCCCAACTTATGGGACACAATGAAAGAGTACTAGGAGCAAAGTAAATGTCACACTCAAAAACAAAAACAAACAAACAAAGACCAGTGTAAACCTAGGTGAATATACAAATGAGAATGATTCACTTTAAGGTCTTATAAAATGAATCTAAATCTAAAATTATCACAATAAATCCCCAGTCCCTCTTCAATGAGAGGAAAGCATATTCCCAAAGTCATTTCTGGAAGCTAGTATTAGTCTGACTCTATAATTGGACAAGGATCCAACCAAAAACTAGAGAACTGTAGCCCATTGTCCTTAATGAATATAGATGCAAATATCATCAACAAGATACTGGGGGATAGAATGGAACAAATCATCAGAAGGATCACATATCATGACCAAGTAGGCTTCACTCAAGGATGCAAGGATGGTTTGAATATGCAAATTTGTAAATCTAACACGTCAATTAAATAGAAGCAAGGAAAATAAATCATGTGATTAGGACCAGCCATATAGCTATAGGATCGGCCATATATCTCTTTTGCCAAATAAAGAGCCTGCTTAGGCAGGCACAGGGACCAGGATTCAATCCCCCAGCATGTCCTTCTGGCCCTGCCCCTGGGGCCCGCTAAGATGGAGACTGAGATGGTGTGGTGGCACACATCTGTAACCCAAGCACTTGGGAGGCTGAAAACAGGAGGCTAACTATGTGTCTGATCTGTGTAGTAAGAGCCTATAGACCCTGAACTAAATACGTTTTTTAAACATCACATGATTATCTCAACTGCTAGTGAAAATGTCTTTGAAAAAATCCAACATCTGTATGTGATACCAAGACTAAGAAAATACATCTCAATCTAATAAGCCCATTTATGACAAACCAGTTGCTAACATCTAAATGAAAAACTGAAAGATGTTTTCCTCCAAAGTCAGGAGCAAAATAAGGATGTCCACACTCAGCACTTCTGTTCAACATAGTCTTCAAAATATTATCCAGAGAAATCAGGCAAGAAAAGAAATAAAAGGCATGTGTATAGGAAGGATGAACTCGTTATTACCATTTGCAGATGATATAATCTCTACAGAGGAGAATCAGAAAAATTCCCCCAAAAGATCATAGAATGAGTAAGCAAATTCAGCAATACGACAAGATGCAAAATCAACACACAAAAATGAATGGTGTTCCTTAAATAATAAGCTCCCTGAGAAAGAAATTAAAAAAAACAATAACATTCACAATAGAAGAAGAAAAAAATAAGTACTTAGAAATTACCAAAAAAAAAAAAAAAAAAAAAAAAAAAAAAAAAAAAAAAAAAAAAAAAAAAAAAAAAAAAAAAAAAAAAAAAAAAAAAAAAAAAAAAAAAAAAAAAAAAAAAGAAAGAAAGAAAGAAAAATGAAATGCCTCTACAATGAAAACTATATACTCTAGGATCCAGGCATGGTGGCACATGCCTGTAATCCCAGCTGTCAGGAAGATAGGCAGGAGAATCCTTGTAAATTGAAGACCAGCCTGGGCTACAACGTGAACCCAACCCCTGCCTGAACTGCATAGTAATACTCTGTCTCAAAAAGGCAAGAAAAAGAAGAAAGAAAGAAAAAAGAAAAGTAATAAAAGAACAGGAAAATAAAGAAAAGAGAGGGACCAGGGAGATGACTCAGTGGAATAAGCACTTCCCTGGCAAGCACAAGGGCCTGAGTTCAATTCCTGGTTCCACAAGAAAGAAAGAAAGAAAGAAAGAAAGAAAGAAAGAAAGAAAGAAAGAAAGAAAGAAAGAAAGAAAGAAAGAAAGAAAGAAAGAAAGAAGAAAGAGAGAGAGAAAGAGAGAGACAAAGAGAGAGAGAGAGAGAAAGAGAGAGAGAGAAAGGGAAGAAAGATAAAACTATATTCTCTTAAAAAGAAAACTGAAAAAAAACTAGGATGCTGTAAAATATACAGCTATCTTCTGTTCATGGATAGGCAGAACCAGTACAATCAAAATGACCATATTTTGCAAACAGGCAAATAGATTTAACGATAATCCAAATAAAAATACCAATAGTGTTCCTCACAGAACTATTGAAAAAATTATAAATTTCATAAGGAACTAGAAGATACTGAGAATAGCAAAAGCATTTCTGAATCACAAGAGCAAAGGACATGGCATCACAATCCCAGATCTGAGTTATACTACAAAACTATAGTGCCAAAAGCAGCATGCTGCTGACAAAAGGCAGATACATAGATCAGTAGAACAAACAGAAAGTATAAAAAGCAAGCCCATTTATCAGTAAATGGATGAAAGTATGGACCACACTCTTAAGTGAAATAAATCAGACCTGACGTGCAAGCATTGTATTGTTTCACTAGGGTAAGAACCTGAAAGAGTAAATAAAGTCTGAAAGGTCTGATAAATACTGTGAAAAGGAAAATAATTTTATCCAAATGGAAGGAAATCCTGAGAGGAGGTCAGGAGAGAGTGGAAGTGGAGAGCTACAGCTGTGTACATATGCAAGATGGCTTGGATAATTGTACTGTTGGTTTCTGCTGCTCTATGGAAAGAAGTTAATGTTTATTTTTTCTGTACTTCATTTATTATAACATTTTCCTTCAATTTTGCATGCTTACCTGGTAATCTAAACAACTAATTTGAAGACAACATTATGCAATACAACAAATATTGTCAAATTCACGTCTTGTTTAGTGAAGTTCTGAATTGCTTCTGTTTTCTTTGGTATTTTTTTCTTTTTGATGGAACCAGGGATTGAACTCAGGCCCTTGCGTTTGCCAAGGAAGCACTTATTCCACTGAGCCATCTCCCTGGCCCCTTGTATTTCTTTAATAAATAAGAAAAATCAAAATCCAAGCCCAGGCACATTCATCTATCTGATTTCTGACAAGGGAGGTAAATTATACATTGGAAACAAGGTAATTTCTTTAACAAATTGTTTTGAGAAAGATGACTATAAACATGCAGAAGACTGAATCTAGACTCATACCTCTCACTAGATACTAAACTAAAAATCAAATGTGTCAAGGACCTAAATGATGAAAAGGAAACAATTAATCCTCTGAAAGCCTAAGAAGATAAAACTTGAAATCATAAGTGTTGGCAAGAACTTTCTGAACAAAATACCAGAGCAAGAGAGAGCTCAGCAGAATTAGCGCTTGCCTGAACAAAATACCAATTTCACAAGAATTTCTTCAGAGGACTAATATATATATAGAATTCAAAAAATTGGGCCCTAAACAAAAGACCAGTAGAACAATGGGCAACTGAAGTGAATAGATACTTCTCAGAAGTACCAATGAGGAATATTTATACAAATATATCATGAAGACATGCTCACAGATTAGCCATTAGGGGAATGCAAAATAAACCACACTAAAATACTCTGAAATACCATCTTACTCTAGAGTAAGTCATAAATTTACCTTCTTTATATTTCACTTTTTCTTTGAGTCAAATAACAAGATAAACTTCAATCTTCAGTTTGTGGAAACAGAGAGAACTCATTAAGCATGCCTTTCAGAAGTTACACAGTTAACTGCAAGCTTCTAAATTAATTTTAAAAGTGTCAAATTATTAATTCAGAAATACTGAATGTGATTTAAACTTCGAGTTTGCTGCAGTATTTCTATGGCTCAGGATTCCAAGCTTACAAATACATGTAATACTAAATGTGTACACATCAGTATTTGGGGAATTTTCCCCTTGAACACCGGAAAATATATAAACTATATTGTAAAAGAATGGAATCTGTTTCATAAGCCCTCCAAAAACCAGTCTCTTTAAAACTTATACTCAAGGACTGGCCAGGTAGCTCATCAGACCAAAGCACGTGCTTAGGCAGAGCACAGTGGCCAGGGCTCAGTCCCCAGGATGCTGCGCTGATCCCGCCCCTGGGGAGCACTAAAACAGGGATTGACACCGAGCATGGTGGTGAGCACCTGTAATTTCAGCACCTAGAAAGCTGAAAAAAGGAGAATCGAGTCCTGTCTACATAGTGAGACGTTTTATACCCTATAGGCCCTAAATTTAAAAAACAAAATAAAACAAAACTTATACTCAAGCATAAATAGACCTGTATGCTATAAAACATAAAATCTCAAGTTAATATTTTAAGAGACAACATTTATTGAATTCCTCTGGGCATAAGCATGTTTCAAACACATCGTGGTATAGCTACAATTATCCAAGTATTTTAAAGACATGAATTAGTGCATTCAGAATATTTACATATATATTTCACAGATTTCCAACATCAGTTTGCATTTATCATATTCACAAAATCACTGTTTCTCATGTACAAGGCAGGGATCTGGAACAGCTACACAGGAATGAACAGGGAAGGGAACAGTTTTGATCAAGAATAGGCACATAGACACATTAGCTCCTCTGCTCTTGGGAAGTTTGGCCTGATAAGGGCCAGGTGTATTTGATTACTACTGTGTTCCCAGATATACAGCCCTACATTAATTTAAATGTAAATTCAAATTTAGTAGTTCATGATAAATTTACTGCTTCAAAACCAAAAGCTAAACTTATTAAAAATACTAGTTTGTTTTGTCTTATACCTTAAATGTCTTCTGACCTTCTGGTATCAACACATCTGCCCTCACCCACTGGCTCTCAGTTGATTTATTGTATGTCCAAAATGTTTCTTCTTCCTTTGATTTGAAGAAAAAGACACTGTAATTTCACCAATGCTTTCTTAATTACATTTTAGTGTGAAATAACAATGAATAATGTGCTTGTAGTAAAGCTACTTTTTAAATTATTGTTTTCATTAATGCATATTATATACATATAATTAATGAAATTCATCGTGATATTTCTATTCAGGCGTATATTGTACATTGATCATATTCAACAACCTTTTTTTCCATTGTTTTCATGGATAGAGAATCCTAGGGTGGAACAAAAAGTTTGAATGGATTTTTAAAAGAAATGAAATGCTATTTAAAAAATAAAATTTTAAATAGCAACTGACAACACCAGGCATTTCAGTGCTAATGTTATTACATTTTATAATATTATGTTACTAGAAAGGAAATAAATAGCAGGCAAACTGAAAATAAATGTTAGAAGCTCTTCCTGTACCATCTCATTCACGATTATTATTTCCTGTGGAACAATGCATCCCAAGTTCCACATCATTAGTATTCCATATAGCATTTTTACAGTACTGGCCAGTCTATACAAGTCTGTTTTACCTCTTCCAGAGCATACTGTATCACATAAATATACAATGATCCACTGCTAATTTCCAAAATTTGTAAAATTTTCACTACACACAATGAAGTAAGAGATTTTTAAAAGACTGCTATATATTCCACAACCAGGTTTACAAGATTGATCTGTATGATTTATGGCCATGGATTTACGCTCTGAGATAACCCTACTTTTCTTCAGATTTTAGGAAACGTTTAAGCTAATTTGACTTTTCCCTGGGAAAGATAATGCAGAATGTTCCAAATGCAGCATGTATTTATTTTTCATGCATCAATGTGATGAAGACATCGAGAGTGCTATAAATGTCTCAGGGCGAACTCTGAGACTTGTCTTACTTGCCTTAGTATGAGACAGAAGACAAGGGGTGGCATCTGTGAATCCTTGTGCTACAAAACATGACAATTTGACCCTCATCTGAAGCATTTTCACCTCATTCCACTGCATTATTTTATTCATATCTAAAATTCTCTAAAAGTGAATGCATTTCCTGCTTAGTCCTCTACACTCTGAATTTTACGCTGAATTTCCAAGCCCTAAATATTTTGTAAAGTAATGCAAATCCATAAACATGTACCTCATGTCAATACTCATTCATTTCAACTAGTGAACTTCCACCACACAATGAAACATATGAGATGAACATATCTTTAGCTGGTACTTTCTGTGTCCCAGCAAGCTGCACTATTAATGTTGAGCTGCACAACAACTTCTTCCAATTATTTCCACACACCTTCATTTAGTTAGCATCAAGACATACAGATCCTCCATAAATACTTTTCCTGGCACTGTTTGGCATTTACATTTATCACATCTCCCATTGTTTATTTTCTGATAAAAATTTAGAGCAATGCTGCTTTTTTTCCCCCACAATGACTGATTTCCTTGTGTTTTACCTCAGGAAAATATTTAGTTTTTTGAAAAGGGAAAAAGAGTTCTTCCCAAACTTGTAAATTTTCATATAATAATTACACATACTTATTGAGACCTGTCCAGACCTATGTAATTTGGACCTGTTTTTCAAGGAAACTTTAGTATAGCTTTAAAAAACATTTCTTGCAAATATACTATATATGGTATTTCCTTTCCAAATTTTATGTTCATTCTGTATGCCACTGGAAAATGTAAATGACACATCAAGCAAGTCACCCTAGGCCAGGGAGATAGCTCAGTGGAATAATTGCTTGCCTGGCAAGTGCGAGGTCCTGAGTTTGATCCCTGGTACCACCAAAAGAAAAAGTGACCCTAAATTCATTACTCACTGGCAGGAAGCTTCTTAAGGAAAAAGTAGGCTGTTTTGCAATCATTATTATGTTATATATCATAGAGATCTATCCCAAAAAATAGCTAGACTGTGAGAATTGAAAGTATTTCAAGCTTAAGCAGACTGTGAAAGATTATTTTTCCTGGACATCCTATCTTCATATGTGTTTCCTACTTCTCCCATTCTAATGTCCTCTGGAAGTAACCCAAATGACCTTTACTATTATCACTAAGTAGAAGTATGCTCAGATTGGTGAACACCATTCTATTTATAGAATATTTACATTCTATTTATACAAATGATATTTTCTTCAAAGATATTTTTTCCAGCAATGTGCTGAGTTTTTTTAAGTGAATGATAAAGCATCTATTTGTCCTTTGATGAAGGTTTCCAGCACTGACTACCATGTTACATATTTATAAGATAACAAAACATGTCAGAAAAGACAGGATGCCTTGCAGAACACATGGTGCATCTCGTGGGCCAACACTGTAATCTCTGTACCCACTGGTTCTAGTTGATACTCTAGGTCAGTTCTGCAGGCTTCTTTCCCTATAATATAGGACAAGAATTCTTGTTAAATCCATTTTTATTAGATGATATGGCATTGGAAGGGAATACATTCTCCTTCTTTTCTCATACAGCTCTAAAACCACCAGAAGAATGACACTGTTGATTTTCAGTCAATCATAACTCTGTTACACATACTGACATTTTAAAATTCCATTACTGATGTTGTTCAGGTTATATTAAACCAATCCTTGAGACTCAAATATACAAGATTCAGATTTATAATTAGCTGTAGGTTATTCATTGACAAAACGAAGATAAGTTAATGATTTTCCAGGTGAACAATACTATGTAAGGTTTTCTATACTATGCAAGTAGCTTCAGATATAATTTAAACTTTAAAAGTTTGTCCAGGAAGTTTTTACTGTGCCATTATTGAAGGAGGAAGTTAGAAATTAAAGGAGGTTGCAGATAATATGGTATTTCACTGTACCTCATTTACATGTGAGCCATGGATCTAGGTGACATTAACCAAAATATTGTTGGGACATGAATAACATTTGGGCTATGAATAATATTTGAATAAAGTTTAGCTTATATTTAGTTTTCAGGGGATTTTGTCTGTTTTTGTAGAATTGGTACCAGTTATATAAAAAGATTTATTATGGTGCACAAAGAGTAGGGACATTTTTTTCTTCTCTACCTCTACCCATTCAAGTTAACAAATTAAATGAATTAAATCCAATAGATTCAGGCCAATTGTGATAAACTACCAAAAAGTGTAACACAGTTCCAGAATGCTACACATCGTGCCTCATCCTAGTAGCAAAGAAGCATCTATTATGATTTCCAGTGAGTATATCGATTCATATGTATGACTGAGACACTTGAGTAGGTCTATCTTGTAGAAAAAGAAGACCAAAGAGAATGAAAATAGTACAAAAAGAGAAGCGATGAGGGAGATTCCTCCTAAATGTTCAAATATCTTGATAATGAGCATCTAACCCTGACGGTTATGACAACACTTCAAAATTCACCCAAAAAGCAAAGCAGATGAAAATGTTCTTGCCAGGTTGTTCATGGCCTCAAACAAGGAAAGATGAAGAAATCTTTTTAAATAATAAATGTGGCTACTGTCAAGTAGAAGTTTTAACAGGATTTACTGAAAATATCCTGAGATACAGGAAATTCAATTGGATGCCTTTACTATCTTCCTTTATTCCAATGTCAGAATTCCTGAAATTATTGTCAAATGTCTCCAAATTCTAGAATGACTGCTGTTTACCCTGGTAGTTTTTTATTCCCATGTAGACATGATTTTTTTCTTCAAAATGCAGCAGTGCTTCTTGTATTCTCCCTCTTACAGAGAATTGCCTGTGGGCCTGCAAATGTGGGATTCGCAGGGACAATCTGCACAACTCTTTAGCAGATGTATCATGTTTTTATTCAAAGGACGCATTTGTTTATATTTAATCAGAAACTACCAGTCTTTAACTGTGCCTACTTGTACCAAAACAAATAACTTATTTCCATATTGATAGTTACAGTGATTGATTGATCTAAAATCCAAGCAGAGCACCTCAGAATTTCAACACCATGCTAACAAATAAAACTTTCATGTATTTCTCTTAAATGAAAACTACAATTTCATATTAACAGTTTCATAGATTTCACAATTTCACAAAATGATACCACTCAAATTATCACATTAAGCTTCGATGCATGGTACTTCTTCCTGTTGTGCACTGGCATCTTAATAATTATTTTTAAAAAATATACTGCTAACCAGGTGTGGAGGCACATGCCTGCAATGCCAGTACTCAGGAGGCTGAGACTGGAGGATCCTTGGGAGTTTGAAACCAGCTGGACTAAAAACATAGACTGAATAGTGCTGTTACAAATTCCCTAAGGTTTAGATAACACTATGAAGCAGAAACACAAGTTGTCAAGAATAGAAACTTTACTTATTGGATAAATTTGCTATTTGTTTTCTTACCTCACCATGATATAGTCCCACTCTTAGAATACTGCTTTCCAGGAAGTAATGGAACTGAAGATGGCATCTCCTACCCAAGCAGTGACACACAGAGCTGTTTAAGTAAATGCTGCTGTCCACATGGCTGGAAGCAAAAGGGTGATTTGCCCCCACCCACACATAGTGGCCTAAAACAAAAGGAAGAGAGACAAAGGAAGAGAGATGCTCAGCTGCTTTAAGGCTGAACAAAACTAATTTATTTCTAAAACTTTTTAAACAAACATTTACTTGAGAGACAGTCTGGCAGTAATTGATATGACATGGCAAGCAGTACATATTTAGAAGGCCAGGATGGCAGTCATTCCAAGCACGACCCTAGTATTAACCATTGCTGTCTTCAGTGCAGTTGCTTAGTTCACAGGTATCAGCATATAGAGTTAGTCAGGGTGAGAATCCTACCAATTAACTGCTAGTTTCAAAAACTACTGAAGATTCTCAGGATCATTTCCTTAACCATCTTGTGCATATAAATATATGGCTTTGCCCCTGTCATGTTTCCTAGCTTTTCTCCTTGCCTTCTCTTCATTGTTTAATTCTAATTCCAAGCTTAGGAAAATTAGGTTATTTAAAAAAATATGATGTTGAATATGATTCTTCTTTTTCCCCAGAATATTTACCTTTTTGATTATTCCCCCACATTCATATGAAAATGTTTATACCTTAAAGCAATACAATTTTAAATATTCTCTTTGTTACCAATGATATGAAAGTAAAAACTGTCTACAGTACCATCAAAATGCACCTATGAATTTTATAGTGCATAAAAATAATTTTAATCCATTTTCTCTTCTGATATTTAAAACCAAGTTGTATTCTTCTTGAATATGATGATTTTAGATATACAGAGAATATTGTTATGGTCCATTTCTCACAAAATTGAAATAATTCATTTCTTTATACATTAGTAAATATCCTCAGTTTCTCAAAACTACAGATTTAAATTAAGGGAAATATATTTTCTAAAACTTTAGGCTTTAATTCAATTAGTGAATAACTTAAGATTTTACTTGTGATTTTAACACAAATAATTTATTAAAAAATCAGAACACGTTTAAGAAAAAAGATTAAAACAAAGTAAATACTGCAAAAGATGAAGAAAGAACAGACATGTCCAGTGCCAACACAACAGAGACTACAGTTCTTGAACACTGTCACTAGAAGGACGCTACCTCAGTTTGGACTTTGACTGATTCTAATTTCACAAGAGAAAACTGAGTCAAGACAGAGTGAAGCCGAAAAACGAAGCAAAGAACCCTGTTCATGAAACACCCCTGCATTCCAATTAAGCTACAGTGCAAAATTAAAAAAAAAAAAAAATCATAGCATCAGGCTTTCTAAGCTAGTATTGTTATACAGGGGGATAAATAGGGCTACTACAAAAATGGCTTTTAAGAAGCGTTGAGAACAAGAAGAGCGGGAAAGAATGGAAGGGGTGGAGAAAGAAGAAATCTCGATGGAAAAAGGCTACAAAACTTCTGGTTCTGGACTACCAGCAAAGAGCTAAGGCCACTGTGGAACCCACTGTCCTGTAGTCAGAGGCAGGGCGGGAGGCAAGGACTCATAATTTACCAGAGCACATCACAGGAGCACAAAGCCCTGCTAGAACCAGCACCCAGAAAACCCAAATTGATCTCAGTGAGGATGAGCCTAAGCCTGTAGGGCTGCGATGGCGAACCGTTCACACCTTCCAGCGGTGCAAACAATCTGCTGCGGCACAAGTGCCATCGGCCTTTTACATAATCAGCTGGGGACACGCTCTCTGAGTGTTACCCTCAGGAACCCTATAAAGTTCTCACAGGGAAAACTGGAGGAAAATCTCTTTGTTTTTGCACTAGAAAGAGGAAAGTTAGCAATTTGAAAGAAAACAAACAAACAAACCTGTACTATTCTATCATTAACAAAACCTACACTCAGGAAAAATGTATTTATCACAACCTAAATCACTAGGGTGGCTCCAGAGTCTAAATGGCAAATAAATATCCAGCTCCATTCAAGTTCAGCCTTCCATGGGGGGGGGGACAAAACCCAACGCTCTCCCCCAACCACCACCCCACCCAGGCTCCCTGTCTCAGGTGAGGGGAAAGGGCATTAATAAGCCCTTCGAAATTTAAGGCAACACAATTTTAAATTTTCTCTTTGTTACCAAATGATATGAAGGTATAAAATGCCCATAGTCCTATCAGAATTCACCTGTGCATTTTAGAGTGCATAAAAACAATTTTAATTTATTTCCTCTCCTGATATTTAAAACCATGTTGGACTATTCTTGAATCCCTAGCATTGCTATCTCAGAACAGGCAGGTGCTTATGCCACTGAGCTATCTGCCTGGCCCACATCTCCCTGACCTCCTAGTCCACATTCTGAGGATCTTTACAAAAGGAGGACTCTGGCCCCCTGCTGAGTCACATAATTAAGCTTCTAAACTTGTCAGTTCTCAAATTGATACAAGGTATCCCTCAAGGTGCTTTTGTTTCTTTCTTAAACATTCTCTACGGAGTAATAAGACCCTAAACTCTGAATTTCTGTTAATTCTCATTTTCTCTCTAGATTTGATATGAATTCTCAGTGTGTACATTTCATTTTTCTTTTCGCAAATGAATTCTTAAATGGAAGTTTTATTTGATTAGTATGAGACATATTTTAAAAGATTTCTGAACACGTATTTTAGACAGAGTTTACTTTTATTCAAACAACATGCATATTAGTAAAAATTGTTTTCTATTTCATGCAAAGGTATTTATATGATGTTTAAATGCACACATATATATGTATTTATTTGTATATATATTCCCATATCAACATGAATAAAGACTGCACTCAGCACAGAACTTTTCCAATTTTTCTTTGATATCAAGATCTATATCATTTTGACTCATTTATTTCCCATATCATATAAAAGTTGACACATTCTAATTTTCAAATTTTTTTCCAATGGATAGCCAAACAGCTCAGTGTATTAAAATACTTGCATAGGTAGATACAAGGGACAGGATTCAATACCCAGCATGCCATGCCAGTCCCACCCTGGGAGAGCGCTGAGATGTTGATCAACACTGGGTGTAATGGTGTGTGCCTATAATCCCAGCACTTGGGAGGCTGAACACATGAGAATCACTATGAGTTGGATTTATGTAGTGAGACCATGGTTAACCTGCAGACCATTACTACAAATAAGAAAAAAAAAGTTTTCCAAATTAATGAAATCTAGATGCAATACAACCTTTATAAAAAGAAATGAGAGAGAGAGAGAGAGAGAGAGAGAGAGAGAGAGAGAGAGAGAGAGAGAGAGAGATACAGAGCAGAGGACCAAATGACTGAGAGTTCATCCTAGGACCAGAGGGTGTTTCTCCTGGTCTCATTCTTGACTACCACATCAGCAGAGCTCCTATGTTTTTGGAGGAGATCAGTACTGAAAGAACTACTTGGCCTGAATTTTATTCAAGAAGTTTCTAAGAGAGCTCAAGGACAATGAAGAAGACAAAAAACAAGGACACCATGTAGTTCTTAGCTTCAGATATTCCCACTGCAGCACAAAAGTAAACCAGTCAATCCATGGCCAGTTCAACTGCATAATAGCTCACACACCTGGTCTTCACACTTTTACACAGAGAGTCATGCTCTGTATTAACGTGCCTTTTGAAAGAAAAAAAAATCACAATTCATATTGAAAGGCAAAACACAGTCTGAAAAAATAATGAACAAGCATCAGAAGTAGACAGCAGTGTTGGAAAATAAGGCTGGAGTTTAAGACAACTATGATTACTATGTACAAGGTCCAACAGAAAAGTAAAGGTAAATTATGTAGGCAGAAAAACACAATTTCTAAAAATAAAAGTTAGCTGGGGAGATATCTCAGTGGCATTAGTACCTACCTGGCAAGCACAAGATCCTGAGTTTGATTCCCAGTACAACAAAAAGGAATAAAATGTTAAGAGATCAAAAACAGCACAATAGAAATCAAGAAGCCATCTGTGAACTCATTAGTAATTTAGACATAGTTAAAGAAAAAAATCATAGAGTTTGGGTATGTGTAAGTGCATTTCCAAAGCTGAAATGCACAGAAAAAGAAAGGAAAAAAGAAAGGAGAGAGAGAGAGACAGAGAGAGAGACAGAGACAGAGACAGACAGAGACAGAGACAGACAGAGAGAGAGAGAAAAGAAGAAAGAAAGAAAGAAAGAAAGAAAGAAAGAAAGAAAGAAAGAAAGAAAGAAAGAAAGAAAGAAAGAAGGACAGAAAGAAAGAAGGACAGAAAGGACAGAAAGAAAGAAAGAAAAATAGTGGGGCAAAAAATGGAGAGTATCTATGAACAGTGGAAGGCATATAAAACATTTCATATATATGAAATGTTTGTGTAAGAAAAATATAGAGAAATAAACAGAGGTAATATTTAAAGGAATGATTTCAGAACTTAAATAATATCAGAAACTGAATCACAAATCCCAGAAAGTCAGGAAAACTAAGCTATATGTGCACACATGATTATAGAAGCACAATTTGTCATAGTTAAATCTTGAAAGCAACCCAAATGTCCATCAACTGAAGAATGGATAAAGATGTGCTATTTTTACACAATATAGTATTGCTCAGTTATTTAGAAAATGATAAATTTGAGGCTTTTACAGGATGCATTAGAGACCATACTTAAGTGAACTAGATCAGACTCTCATACTCAAACATCACATTGTTTCCTTAGTGTAAGAATCTGAAAAAATCCGAAGGGTACAATAGGTCCTGGTAAAATGAAATGAACCTGTTCAAAATGAATTACTGAGTTGAGGAAGACAGGAGACAGAGTCGGGGATATATGCAAGCAGGATGGTTTGGACAACTGTAGTGTGGACTTCTGCTGCTCTGTGGAATGGAGCAGATATTAATTAGTTTTGTCTACTTTTTAGATGTTTGTCTTTTTTCTTTTCTTAATTTCTTATATATTTCTTTCTCTTTTTCTTTCTTCCTCCAATTTTGCATGCATATGAACAACTAGTTGGAGTACCATGCTATGCATTACAAATATTGTGAAATTCATATTATTCTGTTTATTGACATTCTGCATCACTTGTAAAAATTACGAAAATTGTTTTAATACTGTTTTGTACTCTAAAAGCATACTGCTTCCAATGCCATATCAATTACTGCTATACTCTCTCTCAAGTAAATGTTTGTTTAAAAAACAAAAAAAAGGTAAAAATGAAATCAAGAGACAAGAAAAAAAATGTCATAGTACTGTCCTATTACAATCTTGCATATGGTTAGATTTCTAAATTTCTGTGTAAAAATTAATAATTGTTCATTTCTATATTTTTACTATTTTTTATTTTTAAATTTTTTTCACACTCTGTATGGATCTGAAGTTTAGCATGTCAATTACTGATAGAAAATACCTGTTCCATATTATGTCTAACGCATTTGATACTCAGACAGATACTGATGTTAAATCAATAGCCTATGTTTTAGGGTAATAATATCATTAAGCTTCTCTTCTGGAGAGTTAACAACTTAAGTTTGCAGACCAAAAAATTAGAGAAAAAGAAAGGCTACAAGGAGAGCCAACATTTTGTCCCTAGCCCTTGAAGGTAAGTGAGGATTTAGGACATAAGAGAACCTGTACTCTAACATCCTGCTACTCAGTGGTGTCCCAAATTTTCTGATCAAGGAGATTATGGGGCCACAGAGGAAAATGATTGATGATGTAAAGTGTGCCTAAGGAGAATCACATGGAGAGAAACCATTCTCTCAGGCTTTCAAAGAGAGCAAATTGGCCAAGTAATGGCCATGACTCATCCACTTGGCTGACACTGACAAAGGATCTACAAAATGCTGTACAGGGTTTAAGGGTGAATCCTGAGGGGATCTGACTGACCTTGTCAATTACAAAAGTTACATTTTTTGTTATACAAGTCTTGAAGTATAAAAAGTAAAACCATATTAATATGCTGAGCTGTAAAAGGCTCAAGTCAACAACTTTTAAAATTGCCAGTCCTAAGAATAACTCACTACTATTATGGACTACTGGATTATATTGAATTTCTCTGCTGAATTCATGCACCTACAATACATGAATGGCAATGGAATACCCATCTCTGACAAAACTAAACAAAAAAAGGTGATACAAATAAAGGACCATTTTGTGGTGAAAATTATATATATATATATATATCTGTACATGCAAAATAGCGTAGATACACAGATACTTTCTCTTAGTTCAATGAGAAGTTTTGAATAGTATTTAGACAAGATATTATGTCTGCTTCTTGTACTTTGAATAACTACTACAAAGATAACAATATGCAATGTATTAATTATTGCAACTGTCCTACTAACCTGTTTGAAAATATCTCATTGCTACTTCTTCTTCTTCGTTTTTTTTTTTTTTTTTTTTTTTTTTTGGAGGAACCAGGCATTGAAGTCAGGCCCTTGCACTTGACAGTGAACCACTTATTCTACTGAGCTGTCTCTCCAGTCCCTCATTGCTCTTTCTCAACAAAATTAATTTTTAAAAAACTGTTTTGTACTGTTTAAAAAATTAAAAGAAAATAATGAGATGAAGAGATTGCACAGCAGTTTACGCACCCACCTGGCAAGTACAAGGACCCAGGTTCAATCCCCAGAACCATGTGCTGTGCCTGCCCCAGATGCAATGTGCAAGTCACCAAAACTTGGTGTGGGGAACGTACTTGTATTTCCAGTGCTGGGAACACTAAAAGAATAGGATCACTACAAGTCCAAGCTGCATAGCAAGAGCCTGTACCAAATAAATAAAAGACTGAGGAAAAGAAATCAAAATTAAAAATTTTTGAAAAAGAAAAACTAAGAGCAAATGCTAAAAACAAAGAAAGACAAGTACTTTGTCATATAATGTTCAAGCTGTAAAATATCAAAGAAAAAGAAAATATCTTACATGTAAAGGAAAACCCTTTAAAATTACATCTGGGAAATTATAAAACAAAAAGGGAGTGAAGCGAAATATTTGGAGTAAGGCCTCTGCGAAATTGACAGCTAGGAAGTTCACACCCTATTAATTGTCAGACAATGCAAAGCTAAATACTTTCTAAAATTGAAACAATCCTTTCCATTAAAATTGTTTTGAAGGAAATGAAATAAATTTGTCAAAAGGAAGCAAAATAACATAGTTAATCTATATTAATGTAAATCTGGATATGCATAAAGAGAAGCGCCTTAGAAAAGAATAAAAGTAAAGCAAAATATTCTTATTTTTGATTCATCACTTCACAGTTTGTTCAGGAAATAATAGTAATAAAGGATTTCATTATGATAGGATTTTTTTACACAAAGAATCAATGTTCCATTTTTAAATTATTATTAATTTGCTTGATATAGGGTCTTGCTTCACATCTCAGACTTGTTGTGATCCTCCCATTTCAGTCTCCCCAGCATTGGGATTACAAGCGTGCACCACCATGGCATATAAGGGCTAGTATGGCATTCCTGAGGTTCTGGGTCCAGCTTGACATGTGGTATTGGGAGTCGAACTCTGGTCCTTGCACTTGACAGGCAGGTTCTCAGACAACTGGGCTATCCCCTCAGCCCCAATAGTTTACATATAAACTAAATGATAAGGGTAGAGGATAGTCTATACTTCTTTATGGCTGCAATTTGGATCAGTGAGACCTGATGTTTTTTTCTTAGCATTTCCTGCTGATAAGAAAATCTTAAAACTTACAAACAAAAATAGCTGAAATGACGTAAGTATTATTTTGTACCATGTTGGAATCATGGCTTTTTCACTTTTGATATGTACATACATGGTATACTTTCAATAAGCTGTACTGTGTTCATCAATGTAATGTCTTATTACTATGGGTCACATGAAAGTACAATTCAAAGATCTCTGGTAAATAAATCATGATTTCTTTGCTACCTTCTCCACCGCTGCTGTGGTCATGCTGAGGTGAGGATTTTAATGTAGGAACAGCACTCATTTCTGCGCACATCCAGGAAATTTGCCCAGCAGATGCCTCTGACTTACTGTCACAGGAGTCAAAGTCAAATCCACAGTCATGACTCCCTACAGGAGAAGGGGAAAGATCTCAGTGAGCCATTAGAGTTTGATAGAGTGGCTGCTTAACCGATGTCAGATGCTATAATCAACAGAGAGGCCAACATGAACATAGTAATGTCTGGGAATTTAGATTCAATAGGCCTTAGAGTATGCCAGCAACTCTATTTGGAAAAGTTCTTCAATGGATCTACACAGGCACCCTCACAGAAAAGACACATGAGTGGGAGCAAAGAGGGTAGAGAGGAAGGGAGGGGGGAGGAAGAAAGGGGGCATGAGTGAGATCTAGTTTTTTAATATCTCTGCTTAAATTATGATTTTTAAAATTTGATAACATTTGACCTGAGCCTGGGATTGCAGCTCAATGGCAGTGTACTTTCTTAGCATGCATAAAGCCCTGGTTTTGATCCCAACTTCTGAAAAAAATATAGGACTATTTAGACTTACCTACATTATAGAATGGATTCATTTAAATTATTTTCTATTCACAATTGAATTGGACTTTTAAAGCAGAGACTGTGTATAATTGTAAGTTGGTCTTCAGTGGACTCATTTTAGAAAACATCACCTTCAATAAATTCTTCAGTATTTTATACATTTTTAGTAAACCAAAACCTTCTAAAATACTTCAGCTAACTCTAGGACATGAGGGTGAATAAGGGTTTCCTGTCCATTTTTCCTACCAGTGCTATCTAGAGCTTATAAACTGTACACACCAATAAGGTCAGCATCTCCATTTAGTACGTACATGTCAGCTCTTCATCTGCAGAATCGGAGCTGCAGAGATCTGTATCCAGGCGAACCAGCTGTTCTTCCACATTGGGTGCCTCTTTACAGGGTAAAATTTCATCTGTCAAATATAAAGAATAGAAATAAGTGAGATGCAGGTGCTGCTGGAAAGACTTCTTAATATTAATTCAATTCTACAAAGCAATTTCTATCCTTAGGTAGCCGTATTAAACCACAGGGTTGTGGGGATGGCCCCTTTACTTAGAAGAACGAGAACTGTTGTAGGAACAGGTCCTAATTAAAACTTCTGATTTTTTTCTATGCAAACTTTCTCTTCCCATAGTATTTCTTGTCTACACTAATGAGACTCCCATCTCATTATATTTAAAATGTTCCCCAAAACATCATGTGCTCATAGGTGGGCTTTCAGGTGATGGCTAGATCATAGATGTGTGATACTGGATTGGTCCACTATAGGCTTATAGTGAGTATGATGCTATGAGGTGAAGCCTGGTAGGAAAGGTGGGTCATTCTACTTGGGACCTGGATGAACACATAGATATAGCCTTCTTCTTTCCTTGTCTTTTACCTGCCCTGCCATGAGCTGTTTGTCCTCTGTCTCACCCCAGGCCATGTTTCCCTTCCCTGAAGCTATGGACTGCTGTAAATTGTGAGCCACAATAAATCTTTCCTTCTTTAATTTTTAGATGTTGGGTATTTTATCCCAGAAGCAAGAAAGTAACTAAGACACCACTGTTCTAGTTGAGACAAAAACTTGTCTTCTGTGTCCAGCTGCTTGCCTTTCTCAATAAACATGTAGTAGTTGCCATCAGCTTAGGTCTACTTTATCTGCAAAATAAACATAGGCGCTAATGACTTCCCACCTCCTGTACTAGTACTAGCGGCTCTGGCCCAACAGTCCATCCCTTCCTGGAGTACAGGAACACCTTCTTAACTTGCTCCCGTCTTACTGCCTTTAGCTGCTCTGTCATATTTAGATGCATGAGGCAGGTCTAGTTTCCCCTGATAAAACCCTTTTCGTAGGACCATTTCATATGACAGAAACATGAAAGTCCTTCCTGTGACAGTTCCCATGAAAGCTACACTAACAGTACAGATCTCTGCATTTACAGTTTCTTTCGGTATTCACAGAGCATGTTCTCTACTCCTTGGCCTTTCTTTTTGTTTATTTATTGGATGCAGAGTCTCACTATGTAATTCAAATTTGTAGTGATCCTCCTGTCTTAGCCTCACCAGCACTGGGATTGCAGGCATGTGCCACCACGCCTGATTTAGGGCTCGCTCTGCATGGAGTATGAGGTTCCAGTGCTGCCATGGCATGTGATACTAGGAACTGAACTCAGATCTTTGAGATTAAGCAGTGTTTAAACTTCTGAGCTATATCCCCAGCTCCTTTCTCTTTATGTAACAAGTTTTTAAGGGAATCACACTGTGTACTCTGCTTAAAAATTCATCATCTAACCTCACCTCTAGCATATTTTTTTTCAGTTCACTTTTGTTTATTCTCCATAACAAATATTGCCACTTGACACAAAATATACTTTTTACTTGTATATTTAGTGCCTTTCTCTTCTTGGTCAAAATATAAGTTCAATGTATGCAAATGACTATTGTTTGTTTTTTCACTGCTATTCCCCTTATTGCTTAGAAAAGTTTTGGGCATAATATTGGTAGGTGCTAAATATACTTGTTTAACAAATGAATAAATAAATATCCTCAGAAAAACCAACAATAATTTTTAAGGATTAAGTCTAAACATTAATCATTTACATTTTTGTGAGAAAATTAAAGCAATGATTATGAAAATGCTTTACCAATACTTATACAATCTGGTTTCTCAAAAAGTAATTTTATAAATAATGAATATGCAAATCCTCCTAAATGCAAGATATATTGAAAATAAAACTAAGATGCAATTAAGGGAATGTTGGCAATAAATGAAGCTAAGATTGCACAATAACAATTATCATGAAACAAAACTGTAATTTTGTAGATTCATATAACAGCTGAAAATCTGCCCTCTAGAGCCTATGTAATTAAATACTGGTCCTAGTTCAATTAAATGCTCTATATTATCTCTAATTTATCATGATTTATAAAGTCTAAAAATATACTATAAACAATAATAGCAAAACAGTCAAATATAAACTGTAGAAAATCAAAATGTATCTGTTGTTACTTGCTATTAAATATCATTTTAGTGTGTAAACCATATTTACTACCATTGGACCCAAAGCGAGAATTTATAACCATAAAATTAATATCACATGGGTATATTTTAATGTAGTAGGCAGAAATTGTTAATCAACAAATTTCCCAGACAGTTGTTTGCATTTTAATACATGAAATCCCAAAGCTCAAAACTACTTAAAGATGTTACTTACTAATGTCGCACATTATCCATAGATTCTCCCTCCCTCCTCTGCCTGCCCGTCTTATATATATAGTTTATATATGAACTATATAGCATACGTAACTATAGTGAAGTGTTCTGAGGGCTTCAAAATTCTTAACCAACGAGGTATGATCATCAAAAGGAAGCTCTCAGGACTATCTCACGGTCTCCATACTAATAAATCTATGAATCTGAATCTATTGCCCTCAAGGGTTATCTTCACCAACAAGAAGATGTGGAATTAGCCAAGGATTCTCATTTGTTAAAGAGCCAAGTCCCAGTCTCAAGACTATTGCATCAACAGTTGTAACTGACATCCCAATTTTATTCTAGAGGTTTTAAAGTATTTCTCTGTCAATTTTCTTCAACAGGGAATGGATTTCAATTAATATTTCCGGATCTTAAAAGTTCTTATGCAGAAGTTAAGATTTAAAAAGTAGCTATGTTCTCATTTGTTAAATGGATAATATTTATGCACCATAAAGATTCTAATTAAGAGATGATTTGTGCTATTTGTGTCATTTTTCAAGTGAAACTGAGGCATGATCTTGGAAAGCCAATCTAAAAATATTCTTAGAATTTCACAATATTTTGATGGTGAGCCACAGCATGAATCCTTATAAAAGTTATAATCAGCAAGTTATTCAAGAATCACTGATTAAACATATTTTTATATAATCATAGACACAACCTTGGTTTCTTTCTATAGGAGCTACTTCAATAGAGCAATCCTCTTTCTAATAAATGTACAATGAATTTCTGCATCTTGGAAAAGCATAGGCTGAGGTGGTATTTGAAAATGTGAAAATATTCAGGAAGCTTTCCCTAACATCAAAAAGCAAACTTAATTTTATTGTCCAACATGCAAATTTGCAGAAATCATAAAGTGCCTATATGAAGCACTCATAAAGTTGTTACTGTTTTTGTAGTAAATGTAAACATACATATACTAAAATTCTAGGGTTGTTTCTGTCTTAGTAGTAGAATTAATGAGCTGTGTGTAAATTCCCTCATGCTTAGAAATTTTCCGTTTTATCTTTTGTGTGTTATAATTCAGTTTATTGGTACAATTTAGGTCTACATAATGACTGCATTCATCATAGGGAATTTGTAGCTGTACGTGATAGATCTTAGTTCCCTTTTGTCCCATCTCTCCTCCCCTGTCTTCAACCTCTCTTCCTTATCTACCAAGCTTTGTTTTCATTTTATTCCTTTTTCTCACTTTTTTCTTTTCCCTTCCACCTCCATATCCCTTCTCCCTTTGAAGAATTGCTTCTTATTTCACAATATCATTTTAATTTCTTTAAATTTATCTGTAGTAAAATTAATAATTCAGTGATACCGCTCATCAGTGCTTTTCAGCTTCCAAAATACAAATCCAACATATACTGTGCTAGATCCATAGATTTTACTTTGAATATATTATATATGATACAATTTTTCTCATGGTTTCCAATAGTTCATTGCCATTGTGTGAACATAAATTTAATTTTTTTTATGTATTTAGTACAGGGTCTCACTATGTAGATCTGTCTCATAGTGGTCCTTCTGTTTTCATCCTCCCAAACGTTGTGTGCAGGTGCGCTTCGCCATGCCCAGTCTCAATCATCCTTTCAACATGAGCCAGGGATGGGGCCAGGACAGTGGACTGGGAATCCAACCCCGGTCTCTGAGTCTGCTGAAGCATTTTCTTTAATCCACTGAGCTGTCTGGCTGGCCCTAAATTTGATCTTATAATAACTTCATATCTTGCTGCAATCAAAAACTCACTTGTTTGTTAGAGAAAAAATCATTTTAAATAATAAATTTTGTGTTCACACTAAGCAGTAAACAGGAAAAATGGAACAATATGGAAAAGATTATCGTGGTTCTAGCAAAACAATCACATACGTTCATATGTGTTCCATTTTAAAATTAAGTAAATAAAATAAATTTTCTGTGATCTTAGATAATAATGTTATCTCCAAAGAGAATTATTTCTGTTGTGCCTTTTTCATGCTCAGTCTGTCTTACTTCACTGTACTGGTTATGACTTTCAGTACATGGTTAAATAAAATGAGAAATAGATATCGTTTACTAGCTACCAATCTGTTTTTTATTTATTTGGTACAGGGTCTCACTATGCAGCTCAGACTGGTGATACTTGTGTGGCAGCCTCCTCAGCACTGGGATTACAGGCATGTGCTGTCATGCCTGGCCTCCACAGCACACCAGAAAGCCCGGGGACAGGGCATGTGCCGCATGTGGTACAAGTGATGGAATCCCCAGGTCATGTTTAGTTTAGTGAGCTATCTTGCCAGTCCCTAGCTACCAATCTTAATATCCAACCATCATATGTTCTTCAGAGGGTAAGGCGTTATCTGTAGAGATTTTGCATTTCCTTTTGTTACCAATTCAAGAAGTTCATAATTTTATTGAGGTTTGAACCATGAATGTCTTTTGAAATACATCACACAATTTTGCACATTTATTGAGACCATCATGTCCTCTTTCTTTAGAGTGTTATCATGGTGAGTCACAGGGATTACTATCCAAAAGTCAGATCAACCCTGCATACTTAAAATTTTGCAATATATTTATTTCTTAAATATTGCAATGGATTTTTTTGATAAAATGTTGTGAATACTTTTATGTTTGTTGGGAATGCTGACCTTTAGTTTCCTTATAACTTTTTTGTGTGCATCTTGTGTTTAGGAAATGCCAACTCTGCTGCATAAGGTAACACATGTACACTTCATTGATGTTTTCTGGAATAGACTATCCTAATTATATGTGAAAATTTTCAGTGAAACTATGTGATCCTGGAATTTTCCTTAATTGATGATATTCACTAAGAGTCTTATTTAATAAAGTTGAAACACACTAGGTAATCACTTTCATTTTATTAATGATTGATAGTTTCTTTCAAAGAATTGGTCCATTTCACAAAAACTATTGAGCTCTTGGACAGTTATTTATAGCTTTTATTTATTATTATCCTTTTAATATTTGTAGGGTCTTCGTGCTCTCCCAAATCTCATTCCTAATATTGGCAATGCACATACTTTCTACTCAACTGAGATGGAACTTTAAAAAATATATATTCTTCTATTTTTTATTTTATAATATTTTATTTCATTTTCATTTATTTTATTGAGAAACAAATAGCAATGAGACAGCTTCAAAACAGGACAGTTTCAATAATTAACATATTGTACATTGTTATCTTCTTAGTGGTTATCCATGGTACAAGAAGGAGACACAGTATCCTGTCCAAACACTATTACTACAAATCTTTCTTCTCATAGAATTAAGCAAAAGTTGCTGTATATCTATCCTAACTATTCTGTATATACAAATACAAAATGGTCCTTTCTTGAAATCCTCTTCTTTGTTCATTTCTGTCAGAGATGGGTATTCCATTGGCATATAAACACTGTAGGTGCATGAATTCAGCAAAACAATCCAATCCAGTCCAGCAGTCACAATGGTAGTGGTTTAATCACAGAAGTTGTTAAGTTGAGCCTTTCACAACTCAACTTATTAATATGACTTTACTTTATATACTTCATTTTTATAATTTTCTTCTGGATGGTTAAGACCAAGATAAAGCAAGATTTATATAACAAAAAAAATTAACTTTTGTATCTGATAAGATCAGTCAGGTCCCCTCAGGTTTTATCCTATAACCCTTGTAATGCACTTTGTAGATCTTAGGTCAGTGTCAGCCTTGTGGATTTGCTTGACCAATTTGCTCTCTGTGAAAGGCTGAGAGAATATTTTCATTCCATGTGACTCTCCTTAGGCACACTATACACCATTGATCACATTTATCTGTGGATCAGTTATCTCCTTGATCAGAAAATAGGAAATGAGTTACATAATGTTATAGTATAGATTCTCCTATTTTCTGAGTCTTCACTGACCTTGAAAGGCTAGGGCCAAAATGTTGGCTGACCTTGCATCCCTTCTATTTCACTAATTTTTGGTCTGCAAAATTAGGTTGGTAACCCTGCAGAAGAGAAGCTTACAATTGCCCTGCAACATATGCATTTCAGTTTACCCTAACTATATGCCTTAATATCAAACATCTTAGGCATATCATGGAACAAGTATTTTCCATCAAGTATTGATATGTTAAACTTTAAATCACTACAGAATATGAAGAAAAAAATTTAAAAATAGGAATAAACACATATTTTTACACAGAAATTTGGAAATCTCACAATATACAGCATTGTAGCAGAAGAGTCCTGTGACATATTTTTTGTGTCTCTCTTCATTCACTATATTTTATTTTACTGAGAGAAGTATGTATTTGCAAGACAAGAATGACAGGAATTCTAAGTGTAACCCTTCTATTACACATTGCTATCTTCAGTGCAGTTGCTTGGTTCACAGGTATCATCATGTATAGATATTCAGGTTGGGAATCATACCAATTAAATGCTAGTTTCAAAAATGTGCTGGTGTTCCTCAGGAATATTACCTTACACATCTTGTGCAAACCCACTGCCCCTCTCATGATTCCTAGTTTTTCTCCTTGCTCTCTGCTCATTGCACAGTCATCAAGTTCTCACTCTCCTTTTAATTGTGTTATATTTTCACATTTGTATTTCCACTTTTGAATACTTAAACTAGGGAGACTATAACATTCCTCATGTGACAGGCATCTTGGTTCTTACCAAGTTTTGGCTATCACAAATTGTGCTGCTATAAACTTAGGTACACATATATCAGTATGGTACAAAAATTTCAGTTGCTCCAGGAAAATTCCCAGTATGGGTATAGGTGGCTTGAATGGGATTTCCAGTCCTAGTTTCTTAAGAAGTCTCCACACTGGTTTCCATAATAGTTGCACCAGTCCACATTCCCACGAGCAGTGGAGAAGGGTTTCCTTTTTTCTACATCCTCTCCAACATTTGTTGTTTGCTGATTTCCTTATGATAGCCATTCTTTCTGGAGTGAGATGGTATCTCAGTGTATCAGTGTAGTTTTAATTTTCATTTCATGAATGGCTAGTGATGAGGAGCATTTTTTCATAAATTTATTTACTTCCTTTATTCCATCCTCTGAGAAGTGTGTGGGCATCTCAGACGCCCATTTCAGGACTTTGTCTTTACATGCAGTGACCCTGAAATTTTATAGTTCTTTATAAATTCTGGAGAACAGACCTCAGTCTCAGAGCTCACTAGTTGAGATTTTCAAAATTTGTGGGTTGTCTTTTCACCTTGTTGTTAATTTTTTTTTGATGTCCGAACACTTCTCATTAAGAGGTAGTCCCAGTTGTTAATTCTTTCAAGCATTACCTGTGCTATTTGATTTTTATTCATGCACTCTTTGCCTACCCCTATGTCGTCAAGAGTTCCTTTTCCTACTTTCTCTTCCAGGAGATTGAATGTTTCTGTTTTAATGTTTAGATCTTTAATCCATTTTGACTTTAGGTTAGTGCATGGTGATAGACCTGGATAAAGTTTTACTTTGTGGCGTGTAGAGAGCCAGTTTTTCAAGCACCACTTGTTAAAGAGGCTATCTTTCTCCCAGTAAGTGTGTTCAGCCCCTTTGTCAGAGAACAAATGTCTCAGTGTGTTTGTAGAGGCCTCTGCATCTTCAAATCTGTTCCCTTGATCCCCATGTTTATTTCATTGCCAATGCCATGCTGATTTTCTCACAGTGGCTTTGTAGTATAATTTCAAGTCAGAAATTGTGATGCTTCCTGCCTTGTCTTTGCTGCCCAGGATTGCCTTTGCTATTCTAGGTCTTTTCTGGTTCAAAATTAATTTTAGGAATGATTTCTTTAAGTCTGAGATGTATATTGGTGGTAGTTTGATAGGAATTGCATTAAACCTGTACAACAATTTTGAGAGTATGGCCATCTTTACAATGTTGGTTCTTCCTATCCAGGAGCATGGAATATCTTTCCATTTTCTGAAATCCTCTATGATCACTTTTTTTCAGAGTATTGTAATTTTCCTTGGAAAGATCTTTAACTTCTTTAGTTAGATGAATTCTAAGGTGTTTCATTTTCTGTGGTGCTATTATAAAAGGTATCGTTTCTCTAATTTCCTTCAGTGTGTTTGTTATTTGTGTAGAGACATACTATTGATTTTTGGATATTAACTTTGTATCCTGCTATGTTACTGAATTTGTGTAGCAATTCTAGTAGCTTCTTGGTGGAATTATTTGGGTCTTCAATGTAAAGTATCATGTCATCTGCAAATACTGACAATTTGACTTCTTCTTTACTGATTCTTATTCGTTCTATTTGTCTCTCTTGTTTAATGTCTCTAGCTTATGATTCCAGAACTATATTGAATAGGAGGAGTGACAGATAACATCCTTGTCTTGTACTGGATCTGAGAGTAAAGGATTTCAGCTTTTCCCCAGTTAGAATAATATTAGCCATTCGATTGTCACAGGTAGCTTTTATAAAATTGAAGTAGAGGCCTTCTATTCCAATTTTCTGCAGGACTTTAAACATGAATGAGTGTTGGACTTTGTCAAAAGCCTTTTCTAGGGGCCGAGGAGATGGCTCAGTAGAATAAGTGCTTCACTGGCAAGCACAAGGGCCTGAGTTCAATCCTTGGTTCCACCAAAAATTTTTTTTAAAAAGGCCTTTTCTACATCAATTAAGATGATCATGTGGTTGTTAGATCTCGCTCTATTGATATAGTGTGTTACATTTATAGATATTCAAATATTGAACCATCCTTGCCTCCCTGGGATAAATCTTACCTGGTTATGGTGTTTGATCTTCTTGATGATGTGCTGTATTCTATTTGCTAGGATTTTACTGAGGATTTTTGTATCTATGTTCATGAGGGAGGTTGGCCTGTAGTTCGTTTTTAGGCCTGTCATTCCTTCTTTTGGAATCAGTATAATACTTGCCTCCACAAATGATTTTGGGAGGAATTCTTCCTTTTAAACTTCATTGAAGAATTTAAGGAGTGTACAGATTATATCTTCTATAAATTTCTTGTAGAATTCAGCTGTGAATCCATCATGACCTGGACTTTTCTTTGTTAGAAGGCTTTTTACATGAATTTTATTTGCATTTCATTGGCTATTATTCAGTTATTGAGAGTTGTTCTATCTCCTTGATTCAGTTTTGGTAATTTATATCTTTCGAGGAATCTGTCTATTTCTTCTATGTCTTCTATTCTTTTTTTTTTCCCCCCCAAAGGAGCTTTTTTTGGTCTTATTTTTACTATTTTCTTTTTTGGAACCGAGAATCGAACTCTGGACCTCGCGCTTGCTAGGCAGGCGCTGCGCCACTGAGCTACATCCCCGGCCCTATGTCTTCTATTCTGTGAGCAGAAAGATTCTCAAAGTAGCTGTTGATAATCTTCTGAATTTCACTGGATCTGTACTAATTATTCCTTTTTCATTCCTTATTACTTGTATTTCAATTTTTTTCTTTCCTCTTTTTGATGACGTTAGCTAGGGGCTTATTTATTTTGTCTTTCAAATAAACCCTTTTTGATTCATTAATCATTTGAACTATTTTCTTCATCTCAATTGAATTAGTTTCTGCTCTAATCTTTATGATTTTTTCCCGTCTTTGGGCTCTGCATTTGGTTTGCTCTTCCTTTCCTTGATGTTGGAGGTGTTTGTTCCCATTCTGTTTTCCTAATCAGTGAATTACAGTTATGCATTTCCCTCTGAAAACTGCTTTCATCACATCCCCTAAATTCCGATAAGTTGTGGTTGAATTTTCACTGAATTATAGATATTTTTGAATTTCTTGTTTAATTTCATCTGTAACTCATTGATTTCTGAGTAGGGTGCTGTTTAATTTCCATGTATTAAGGTGGTTTTTCTAGTTTCTTGTGTTGTTTATTTCCAGTTTCATTGCACTGTGGTCAGATAATATGAATGGGATAATTTCTGTTTTATTGAATATAATTAACCATAATCAATGACTAGTATGTGCTTAATTTTAGAAAATGACCCATGTGGAGCTAAAAAATGTATATTCAGCTATTGTTGCGTGGAACACTCATTATATGTCCACCAACATCATTTGTTCCAAGCTCTGGTTCAATTCTGCTACTTTTTTGGTAATTTTTTGTCTGGTTGACCTATCTTTTTGAGATAAGGTGGTGTTAAGGTTTCCTGTTAATATTGTAGGATTAGATATTAGACTTTCATGTCCATTAAGATTTGTCTTATATAGTTGGGTGTTCCCCTGTTTGGTGCATACATATTTATGAGTGTTACCCCTATTGAATTTTTCCCCTAACTAGTATATAGTGGCCGTCTTTATTTCATTTGATCATTCTTGGTTTGAAGTTGAGACTATCTGAGAAAAGGTGTCCTACTCCTGCTTTTTTTTTCCTGAGGTACTGGGCCATGTAGTATTGTTTTCCATCCTTTGACTTTCAGCCTTTGAATTTCTTTATGGGTTAAGTGTGTTTCTTGTACACAGCATGTTGTAGGATTTTGTTTCCTAATCCACTGTGCCAGTTTACTTCTCTTAATTGGTGAATTGAATCCATTTACATTGATGATTATAATTGAGATGTGTTGACTTATGATTGACATGTTATTTACCTGCTGTTGTTCATTCCTTTTTGTCTTCTGTTTAATTATTTGTCCTGTGTTTAATTACTTAATTAAGTATTTAGTGAGCTCCTTCTGTTCTCATTCGTGGAGTTATGATCATTTTGGTCCTTCTCTAGAACATCTTTCAGTAGTTTGTGCAGGGTTGGATTTGCCATCATGAATTTTTTTTAGTTGTTCTTTGTCATAGAAGTATTTCACTTCTCCATCAAACTTGAAAAAGAGTTTTTCAGGGTATAATAGTCCGGGCTGGAAAATGTTTTCATAGGGACATGAGGTATTGGTCTCCTTGCCTTCATGATTTGTGAAAGGAAGTCGGTGGTAATTCTGATGTTTTCCTTTGAATGTGATCTGCTTGTTTTCTCTAGCAGCTTTCAGTATATTATTCTTCTGTTGGATTTCTAGGATCTTGACTAGTATATGTCTCGGTGTGTTTTTAATTGGGGTTAAGTTGTTTGGAGTTCTGTATTCTTCTGTTAACTGAATGTCAGATTGTTTCCTCATATTTGTGAAGTTTCCTGCTATTACTTCTGTCCATATACTTTTTATATCATTTATATTACTCCTTTTTCATTGATGCCTATTATTCTCACACTGTTCATCTTTGCATTGTCTTGCAGGTGATGCATTATTTTTTCCTGCATCCTAGTTGTTTTTAAGAGATATTCTCTTATCTTCACTAGCTGCACCAGCATCTTCAAGATCTGGAACTCTATCTTCACTTTCACTCAAATTGTTTTGCAGGCTTATGACTGAGAGTTTAAATTCCTCTATATATCTTTGACTCTGATTCATGTGATCTATTTCTTTCCTATATTGTTCATCCAAGGAACTGGTCATTTTTCTAATCTTTTTTTTTTTTATCAATGTCTTCTTTAGAAGCAGTTATTAATTCTTTTACTGCAGAGTTTTTCTTAGATTGGGTTTCCTCTATATGTTTCTGTATTTGATTCTTTACTTCAGATGCTGTGAATTCAGAGATTTCTTTTTTATTTCAGAAATCAAGTCTGCTCTGAGTTTCTATACCTTTGTGCTGTTGTTTTTTTTTTTTTTTTTTTTTTTTTTTTTTTTTTTTTTTTTTTTTTTTTTTTTTTTTTTTCTTTT
>PVKA01010094.1:52294-65767 GCA_004027165.1 Ctenomys sociabilis | reverse complement strand
AAAAAAAAAGGACCTGAGCTGTGAAAGCCCCAAGGTCGGTGGTGTAAGCTGGAAAGTGAGTGAGCAGGGTGAAGGGTCTGTGCCAGCAGGCTGAGGGGGCTGCACTGGGGCCAGGAAGCAACACTTAAGGTGAGGACCAGAGCTCCCCAGAAAAGAACCACAGCCATCTCAGTGGCAGCAAGGACAATGGGAGCAGCTGAGTTCCCACCAGGAAAGCTAGCACGACAAGCTTCTGGAGAATCACAGCACCGTCTACCCCTCCAGTTCTCCCCTTATGCTGCTGGCAACAGCCCCCAGGGGGCCCTCCACGCCCAGCGCTGCACTGACGCAGTTCAGCTGGGCGCTACCAGCTGCCCAGTCAATCACCACTGCACCTACACACGGCTGCGCAAGTGGCCACTGCCAAGCCCTCCCCTGGTGATAGTGCCCCCTGCTGCCCTGCGTAGGCCTCAGTCCTGGTGCTCAGGAGCTAGGGCAGGAGCACTGAAGGTCCAGCTCTCCTGGATAACCCAGCCACTCAGTGATATCAAGTCACCCACCCCAAAGCAAACCCCCACATGGCACATGATCAGAGTCACAGCTCTTCCCTGGCAGAAACCTGGAGCTCAGGAACACTAACTCAGAAGCTTGACTCAACATGGCCTTATTAATGAAAGGAATTTTTTTGTTGTTTTGGTGGAACCGGGGATTGAACTCAGGCCCTTGCGCTTGCCAGGGAAGCACTTATTGTACGAGCCATCTCGTTGGCCCCAAAAGAAATTTATTGGTTCAAACAACAGAAATGCGCTGGCTTTAATCCAGGGGTTCAGACCAGGCCATCCAAGTGGTGAGAAAGTGCCACCCAGTGGCACCACACACGGCTTCTTAAGAGCTTGTTATTCGGCAGAAAGGACAACTATGTCCTTGCACAGTGCCAGTGACAATCCCCAGGCAGATGCTGGCTTGCCGTCCATGCTCATCTGTGAACCTTGAGGTCCCTCTCCTGCTTGAGCTGCATCCAGGGAGCCTTGAGCTTGAGCCTGGGCTACAAGACCCTGCGTGTGTGCGTGTAGGGGGGTGCTCCATAGGTTAAGGCTTGGAATAGCACAAAGCTGCTGCTAGTTGACACCAGCAGTGAAGAGAGGGCTGCATAGGGCTTGCCTCACCACAGGGACAACTCAGCCGCTCTTGTCAGAAGCAGCAAGCCCAGCCCAGGAGTCTTCATTCTGCACAGAGCCGGGCAGAGAAAACCCTGTAGAGAGGAGGTGGCCACACTGCAAGGCAAGGCAGGCAGCCTTGGCCTCCATGTGGGGGTTGTAGGGGTCCCGCCTCTCAGTGCCTCTGCCCCAGACCCTGATCCTGGGCAACATGGAACTTGAGCTTGAGCGAAGACGTAGAAAAAGTGCAGCCTCCTCAGAGGATGCTAGGATAAGAGAACGCTAGAAGCTGCTGCTTTCCCTGCAAATCTACTAGGAAAACTTAGACCACAGCTCCCTGCCTCCATTAGACATCAAAAGCCTCAAAGCTAGGAAGGAGACAACTAGGAAACCAGCAGCCCCAGATATTAAAGCCAGGTGTGGTACACACCTGTGATCTCAACACTCAGGAGGCTGAGTTCGAGGCCAGCCTAGGCTAGGTAGTGACTTGAAGGCCAGCTGGGACTCCATAGTGAGGCCCTGTCTCAAAAACACAAGGAAAAGGATTGGCCAGGTAGTTGGGTTCGGAGCCACCTAGTCACTGCCCTCTCACCTCTGTTGGTTATTCACTCAATACGCTCTGGCTCCCATCAGCGTGACAGTCACCAACAGCTGCCACCTTCTCTGGGTGTGCACTCAGCACCACTGTTGGGAGTGAAAGCTAATATTTAGATGTCACAATCAAGCTTCAAAAATAACTTGGAACAGTGGGCTGAAAATGGCAGGATAAAATTTAAAAGAAATAAGTGGGAAGAGCTGCATTTAGATTAGAAAAGAAAAATCAGCTGCACAAGGCCCTGCTGCAGGGGAGCAGCTCACAGGGGTGGCAGGGTAAGACTTGGGTCCTGGTGTGAAGGGGAAGTGGGGAGCCTGATCCCCACCCCCTCCTTGCAGGCCTTCAGGGCACTGCTGTGCCTTTTGCCTACTCTGTTTTTTTGTTTTGTTTTGTTTTGTTTTTTGGCAAAACAGAGGATTGAACTCAGGCCCTCAGGGAAGCATTCCACTGGCCATCCCCCTGGCCCAACCTTTTGCCTACTCTGACCTGAAAGTGGTAGCATATGCCCTCTCCTCTCTGCCCCACCCCCCTCTACTTAACTGTATCTGTGTATGTTAGTCCCAGGTGCTGGTACATGCTGTGTCCCAGTTACTCAGGAGGAGAAGCAGGAGAATCACAAGTTTAAAGCCAGCCTGTGTGTTTAATTAAGCAAGACCCTGTCTCAGAATGCAAATTTTAAAAGGCTGGGGCTGTAGCTCGGTTGTAGAGTGTTTGCCTAATCTGCATAAGGCTCATTCCCCCAGAACTCAAAAGTATATCTTTGAAATTATTTACTCAGCTGTTTTGTAAAGATTCATATCATTTATCATTTATTTATTTTTAAGGGTCTCGCTGTATACCTCAGGCTGGCCTTGAATTTACTGTTCAGGCTGGTCTGGAACTCTCCATGATCTTCCTGCCTCAGCCTCTGGGTATTGGGATTACAGGGCACAGAGCATTCTGTTGCATAACTGTATCAAAATTTCACTCATAGAGGGCTGGCCAGATAGCTCAGCGCATTAAAGTGCCTGCTTAAGCAGATGCAGAGACCGGGGTTCAATTCCTGACATGCTGTGCTCCCTGCTACCCCAATACTGAGATGGTGATTGAGACTGGGTGTGGTGGTGCGTGCCTGTATTCCCAGCACTTGGGAGGCTGAAAGGAGAATCACTACAAGCCAATCTGTGTAATGAGACCCTGTAGACCCTGTACTAAATACATGAATAACAATAATAATTTCGCTCAGGGGCCAGGGAGATGGCTCAGTGGAATAAGCACTTCCCTGGCAAGTGCAAGAGTCTGAGTTCAATCCCCGATTCTGCCAAAAAAAAAAAAAAACTAAATAATTTTGCTCATCGCTCCTCTATTCCTGGATGCAGAGGTCATTTCCAGTACAGCATTTTGCCTTTATAAACAGTGTGACAAAGAGTAACCCAGGTCATTTTGTTTTAACACACAGTTGGGTTTGCAAGCAGTGCTCAGGTCCCTAACATAACATTCAGTGTGCAGGCAGCTGCACTGTCAGCAAGTACACTGTCCTCACTCACTAGCTGTTGTCCAGTTATGCAGCCATGTGAGCTTATGCCCTCACCTATGTGTAAGGTCTGTTTCTCTGAATCTTATCAATAACATGATACAGGGCAAGCAACATAGCTCAGTGGCACAGCACCTACCTGCCTGGCGAGCACAAGATCCGGAGTTTGATTCCCGGTCCACCCCTCAAAGACAAAAAACAATAATGTGCTATACATTTTACTGACCTTAGGCAAATGGAGAGTTTGAGCCCAGCCTGGAAAACCTGGCAACTTAGGGAGACCCTGCCTCAAAAAATAAAAGAGGGAGTCAAGTGCTTTCCTGGGAAGTACAAGGGTCTGACTTCAATCCCTGTTTTGTTTTTGTTTTTTGGCGGAACCAGGGATTGAACTCAGGCAATTGTGCTTGCTAGGGAAGCACATATTCTACTGAGCCATCTCCTCAGCCCTGTCAATCCCTGGTTCTGCAAAAAGAAATAGTAAATGTTAAGAATAGGTGCTTGCCTGGCAAGCACTAAGGCCCTGAGTTCAATCCCTGGTTCTGCAAAAACAATAAATAAATAAAAAATAAATAAATAAAAGGGGGGCGGATCTTAATGCGAAGGCCCTGAGTTCAGTCCTCAGTTATTTTTTGTTTGTTTGTTTTTGGTGGAATGCGAACTGGGGATTGAACTCAGGCCCTTGTGCTTGCCAGGGAAGCACTTATTCCACTGAGCCATCTCCCCGGCTCCCCCCAGTTCTTAATTATAATAATCTTTATAATTTTCTTATAGTTATTTGATGATTATTTGTATTTTCCTTGTTTGTTTATATCTTTACCCTTCTTTCTATTGATTTTACCTTGTTTAGTTTTTATATAGAGAGAAATTTGTTCTGGGGGCCAGGGAGATGGCTCAGTAGATAAGTGCTTGCCTGGCAAGCACAAGGGCTTGAATTCAATCCCCGGTTCTGCCAAAAAAGAAAAAAAATTGTTCTTTGTAGTATTTTACAAATCTGTTTTGCAGGTTGTAGTTTGTCTTGTTAATTACAGTTTTACCACATAAACATGCTTAGCAGTAATAAAAGATGTCGGTCTATTTTTTCTTTTTTTTTCATTTTTAAAATTTCTGGTTGGTTTCTTTTTGGGGGGGGGCAGTTCAGACTCACAGTGATCCTCTTGTCTCAACCTCCCCAGTACTGGGATCACAGGGTTGCGCCACCATGCCGGGTTCCGGGACCAGCAGGGCATGCAGTACCAGGGGTCAAACTTGGAACTTTGGGCTTGCCAGGCAGGTGCTTATGCTGAGTTGTCTCCCCAGCCCTGGGTTTGTTTTTGTGAGATAAGGTTTCACTCTGTGGTTCATGCTGAATCTTCCTGCTTCAGCCTCCTGAATGCTGGGACTACAGGGATGGGCCACACACCCAGATCCTCCCTGTTCCTTTTCTGTGCTGATCAGCATCGACTCTAGGAGCTCATATACACAAAAAACCTCGTGCACCCTCCCATTCAGCAGTGCCCCAGCCCTGTTTTTTGTTTTTGTTTTTTAAACTGGGGATTGAACTCAGGCCCTTGTCCTGAATTTATTCTACTGAACCATCTCCTGCCCAGGCCCTGTTCATTTTGCAAACACAACACCCAGAGTCTTGGCCAGCACTCCCTGAGGGCGCACAGAAGCCAGGCTGTGTGCTGAGTGCTTGGTGAAGAGCCGCCACGGCAGGACGCGCGGGTCCTCTCATCTCTGGCTCACAGATGGAAGTCTCCGTCCTGCAAGCAGAGTTAGAGCGGGAATTCAGACCAGAGCCTCCTATGGGGATGTGGATGCGGAAGGGTGTGGGCTTTGCCATTCTGTGACACCTCCCTGGGGGGAGCCCCTGCTTCTGCCTTCCTTTCTCTCAGACTTCATTCCACTATCTGCTGTCAATAACCGTGCTTCTGCCGGCCCCGCCCCGGAGTCTCGTTGAGCTGGTGATTGAGTGGTCGTGGTGGTGCAGGTCTGTAACCCAGCACTCAGGAGGCTGGGGCCAGAGGATGTCCTTAAGTTTGGGGCCAGCCTGAACTACACTACACAGTGAGACCCTGTGTAAAAACAAACAGGGAGATGGCTCAGTAGAATAAACGCTTGCCTGGCAAGCTCAAGGAGTTAAGTCAATCCCCGGTTCCACCAAAATAAAAGCCGGGCGTGGTGGCGCATGCCTGTAATCCCAGCACTAGGGAGGCTGAGGCAGGAGGATTGTTGTGAATTCGAGACCAGCCTGAGCTACAAAGTGAGCTTAAGGCCAGCCTGAACTGCACAGTGAGACCCTGTCTCAAAAAAAAAAAAAAAAAAAAAAAAAAAAAAAGACTAGGTGTGGATAAGGGATCGCCACCCTCTCTCTGGCCACCCTCCTTTCACTCCGCCCGCCCGCAGGTCCCTCCCCACCCAAGCTTTCCCAGCCCACGGGTCCCACGGGCCGCCCCTCAAGGGGTTCCCGAAGGTCCCAGCCAGCAAGGCCTCCCAGGAGTCCTGCACGCAGCCTGCGACCACGGCGCAGGACCGGCCACGGCGTCCCGGGAATACAACGCTGGCCCGAGTGGGGCTTTGGGCGGGGCGCAGGCTCGAACCCAAGCTGGCGCAGGCCCGTGCGCCCCGCCCGCGCGTCCAGCTTTCCCGGGTCACCTGCGCCGGTCCTTCCTGCCTCGGCCTCTCAGACAGCTGGGACAACCCCGCCCCGCCGGAAGGTTCCGCCCCTGTTCCCGGGCGCCCTGCGGGCCATCTGCCTGCCCCGCTGCTCGGCCTCCCGTTTCTCCCCAGGCCTCGCGGTCTTCCTCTTTCGCTTCCCAGGCGCGCGGCGGAGTCGCGGTGACTTCCCGGCGAGTCTTTCCCTCCCAGCCTTGTGCCCGCCCCGCGCCCCGTCCGTGACACCTACTCCAGCTCCATCCCACCTGTCAAAGCCTTGCCAGAAATAAAATAGAATCAGATAAATAAAAAGGAAACACCTGGGAGTCGTGGGCGACTGAGGCAAGAGCATGAGTTCAAGGCCAAACTGAAGTACAGTGCAAGGCCAGATCCTGTTTTTTAAAAAAAAACAAAAACAAGAGGCCAGTGAGAAAGCTCAGCTGACTAAAGCACATGCTGAGGCAAGCTCAGGCAAGTGCAGGAACCAAGGTCGGATCCCTGGCACCACATGCTGCCCCAGACCCGCAGGCAGCGTGGGCTAAGAGGCCACAGAGGCTGGGCGTGGTAGTGCGCGCCTGGCGTTGGGGAGGCTGAGAACAGGATCACTATGAGTCCGAGCTGCATAGCAAGACCTTGTAACAACCAAATACATTTTTTTTAAAAAGCCTCACATTACTTGGAGGCAGCAACCTTTGTGGCACTCCCCTGACCCTCCCGCAGGAATTATTTTCTCCTTCAGCTCTCCTAACACATTGCAGCTCTCTCCTGGTGCCTAGCTCTTTCTATTATTCCAGTTCTTTGTGTCCAGACCTTACCACCCCACTACATGAATAGCTCCTTTTTTTATTTTTTATTAATTTTATTAAGAAACAAATAACAATGAGACAATTTCAAAACAGATTAGAAGGACAGTTACAATTATTAATAGATTGCATATTGTTGTCTTCATAATGAATAGCTCCTTGAGGGCAAGGTGTCTGCTCTTCCGGCCCAGCATGGTACCTGGAGTTCCAGCCTGCAGATCTTTTTTTCAGGAAGAGGGAAGAGAGGTGGAATGGGCCTCCCAGCTGAGGTGGGGTTGCTGCTTCTTTCCTGAGTTAATAGGTCATCCTTTATTGTATGGGTGAAAAGAAGGCTGAGGCTGCAGGGCCTCAAGCTTAAACAATGGGTTTGGAACCAGACAGACCTGAGTTTGAATCCCACCCCTGCATTAAGTTCTTTATTCTTCATTCGTAAAATCAATTGAGTGATATGCACTTCAGGGGAGTGTTGTGTGTCCAACAGGAAAATGGATGTGAAAATCACTTTGCAAAAAAAAAAAAAAAGTCAATCATACAGTTAGTATCCAGTGTCTTATTCCCCCAAAAACAGAGCCAGAAACAAGGAATTAGTGCAGTTGCTTTGGAAGGAGATCTTAAGAAATGGTGTGGGAGAGGCCGAGGAGATGGCTCAGTAGAATAAGCTTGCATGGCAAGCACAAGGGCCTGAGATCAATCCCAGGTTACCCCCCCCCCAAAAAAAAAGAAATGGCATGGGAGATATGAGACAAGAAAAGGAGGAAAGACAGTAAAGAGAAAAAAAAAAGAGCAAAGCACACAGGTGTTAAGGAAAATGTATCCAGCCCTGCCAGAACATGCCCTGCTGTTGGGAATCGGAATGCTCCCACCGAGGGGCTAGAAATCTGGGTGTTCATCCTCCACCTGGCACCCTCAGGTTGAGGGTTCCCCCTTCAGCTTTCCAACGTGTCTTGGCTGCACATGCTCACTGCCCAGCCCAGCATGCTCATGGGAGAGACACTGTGTAATGCATTAGATCTACCACGGCCCCCCAAATCCTCCTGTGTTCAAAGGATCAACTACTGGCAAGTTCATAGCTAAATATGCTAATAGGAACTGGAGCCTGGTGACAAGAGGTAGGCTATCAAGGGTGTGACCCGGAAGTCCTCAGCTCTTCTCTTCCCTCTTTGCTTCCTGGTTCCCACAAGCAGCTTACATTTGCCAAGCCCTTCCACCCTTCCACTGTGCAGTTTCTGCCTTGGAGCAAGCAAGACTGAAACCATGAACCAAATTAAACCTCTCCTCCTTGAAAGTGCAGGTGTCAGGCATTTTGTCTCAACAATGGGCAATTGAATGAAGACAGAAAATTGGTACCAGGAATGGGGTTGTTGCAGTGACGACCTCACCCAGTGGTTCAGAAACCTCTGAATTAGTTCATGGGAGGAGTACAGAAAGATTTGGAGATGCAGGCTGAAGAAGCCTTAGGATCCTATAAGCTGAGTTTAATGGAGATTCTTGTCAAAGCTCAGAAAACTAAAATATAGACACTGAAGGCCAGGCTCAGGAGGTTTCAGTTGGGAACAAGGACCCATTGGCTGCATCATTACACATCTGCAAAATCTTGGTTTACATCTTGCCCATATCCTGAGATTGAGATTATGGGTGGTCTCAATCCTCTTATCCCTCTATTCTTCCCTTTTAGAATGGGAATAATTACGTTCTGTCATTGTAGTGACACTATTCGACTTTCTGTTTGATTTTTCCCGGCTACCAGTTTGCCTCAAGTCTCAGAGGAGATATTGGATGAACTTGTCAGCATTGCTGAAAGTGTTAAGACTTTGGCAACTCTTCGGGACTAAAGGCAATTTTTTTTTTTTTTTTAAGGGAAGGTTGGGGCTGGGGAGATGGCTCAGTAGAATAAGCACTTCCCTGGCAAGCGCAAGGGCCTCAGTTCAATCCCTGGTCCCACCAAAATAAATATTTTAGGGAAGGGTCTACAGGGTGCTCAGGGCCTCACTACTTGATCAGGCTTGTAGTGATCTGCCTGTTTACAGCCTCCCAACAGCTAGGATAACAGGTATGCGCCACCACGCCAGTCTCAATTGCAGGCCTGAAAGTAGTTTGTATAGTGAGGTAGATATGAGCTTTTTAGGAGTCAGAGATATAATATTGTCCCAATGTCTCAGGCTCAAAAGTGGGGCCTCAGGCTGGGAAGATAGCTCAGCAGCATAAGTGCCTGCCTGGCAAACACAAGGTCCTGAGTTCAATTCCTGGTACCACAAAAAAAAAAGTGGGCCTGGTTGGAGGTGGTCACTGGGAGCGTGGCTAGGAAGCGTGCACTCATCCTTCCAGTGCCCTGCTCCCTTCACTGCTTGCTGCTGCTCTGAGCCCAGCAGCTTTTCCTAGCCAGACTCTTCCACCATGCTGCCTCTTCCTAGCTGGTAGACTATGGACTGAACCTGCTGCAGTCATGAGCCCAAATCAACCTTGCCCCCTTTAAGATTTGAGTTGGGGAAGCTCACTGAAACACCCAGGAAGCAGGGGCAGGTTCAGGAGATGGGTGCAGGTATGGGCGGACATCACCATGTTGCTAAAACCCCTGTGAGTGTACTATAGAGCGCTAGCACATGGGAACCACAGCCAAGCCAGGGGCACTGTGCTCCAAACCCTGCTGCCTTCTGCTCCTAACTTTGCCTCTGGTGCCAGGTCCTACATCTCAGACTGCCCCCACACCCACAGGCTCCTGGCATGATCTTTTCCTATCCCTTCAGGGTCTCCTTGCCTTCTCAACAACTCCTGTGCTGTCTGCCACCCCACAGCCATCTCTGCTCCAGCCTGACTTCTGCACTGAGAGCCCAGGATAAGTGTCAACCATGCCTGTCCCTGATTTTTTTTTTTTTTTTTCCTGATTCCACAGATGGAACTCAGGACTTGCACTTCCAGGGCAGGCGCTTATTTGGTCTTTCTTCCTTTCTTTCTCTTTTTATGTATTTGCTACAGGGTCTACTGGTTCTCACTACATATATCGGACTCCTAGTGATCCTTCTGTTTTCAGCCTCCCAAGAGCTGGGATTATGTCCAGTCTCAATCCCCATCTCAGTGCACCCTGGGGTCAGGGCCCGAACGGCCTGCTGGAGATCCAACCCCATCCCTTCGTGCTCTGCCTAAGCAGGCACTTTAGGCCACTGAACTATCTGGCCAGCTCAACGTGCTTATGCGACTGAGCTATTTTCCTGGCCTTGAGACCTCATTTTGGATTTATGGATTTTTGTTCTTGTTTTTTTTGTGACAGAGGCTCACTGTATATATATTTCAGGCTGGCCTTGAACTCATGATGATCCTCCTGGGAGCTGGATTTTTTTTGCAGTACTGGGGATTGAACTCAGGCCCTTGTGCTTGCCGGAGAAGCACTTATTCTACTGAGCCATTTACCAGCCCCTTATTTGTTTCTTCGAGAAGGGGTCTTACCGTGTTGTCCAGGCTGGTTTGGAACTCCCAAGCTCAAGAGTTCTGAGCTCAGTCTTCTGAGTGGTTGGGACTACAGGTGCCAACTGGGGTTAATTGTCCTGCTCTCTCTTCCCACTGAACACTATTGGAATTACATCTTCAAAAGGGCTACTCCCGCCAGATATGGTGGCCCACAGCTGTAATCCTAGCATTTAGGAGGCTGAGGTAGGATTCCCCTACATCTGAAGCCAAGCTGGGCTACATAGTGAGTTGGCTATATAGTAAGACTCTGTCTTTAAAAAAAAAAAGCAAGAGGACTGCTCCACTCTCCAGTCTAGAAGAGGGGTACCACACCTTAAGATGGTTTGGGCTGCCACACATCAGCTCAGCTTCCCGCCTAGCTGAGCTTCCTGTCCCTCCCTGATCCTGCCACCTGCCCTCCCACAGGCTGTGGCCTAGGAGTTTCAAGGTGGTGAAGCAGACACCTCTGTGGGAAGATCCAGACAGGCGCTTTGCCTGGGTCCCTGAATATCCCACCATCCACTTCACTGCAATGAGTTCCACCCCCCTCCCATCACTCACACCCACCCAACCACCTGGAAGAGAGCTTCACCACCCTATGGGACCTCCAGAGCTCTCTGGTCTCAAGGACTTCTGGAGAGTTCCACAAGGGACGTTCCAAAGGGCAAGGCTTTAGAGGTAACAGACCTCTCAGGGCCTCACAATGGGTCTGTAGCTGAGTCTGGACCCCAGCCCGAGTCACCTCTACAGCCCAGACCCAGCAAGGAGGTCAAGGCCCACAGTGGAGGGTGGATCCTGTCGCTGGCCTCTCTGGGCAGGATGTCCATGTCCTTCTGCTCTTCCCAACTCTGCATAGCACAGCACAGCACAGAATTTAGTCCTGTCCCTAGGGATGCTCTCTGTGTCACCCCTCCAGCAAGGGACACACTGACCGCTGATGTCACAGCCTTTGTCTTCCTCCTGCCTCCTGGCGCTGTGGGCATTTTCACAGCTGGAGGCGAGGACAAAAACTAGGGCGTTTTAAACCTTTCTCTCCCGGAGACAATGACCCACTTTCTCTTCCTTAAGCCCCCAGACCCCAAGCCCCGCAGCCTGCATATCTCTCCTCATCCAACCTCCCCTCCCACCGTCCCTGCGCCCAAAGGCTGCCCAGCCTGCTCCCACCCTCCTTCCCCTAAATTCGAGGAGGCTGATTTATACAGTGCCCAGTATGGCTGCTGCCCCAGACCTCAGTTTCCCCATCTGCTAACTTGGTCAATGACGCCTGCTGTCCAAACACGAAGGACACCATGCGGAGGTCTCGGGTGGGGAAGGGTCGCGTCCTAGGCATAGGCTCTGTATGTCGCCCCGGCCTCGCTCCCTCTGACGCGCCCCTCCCCCATCCTCCGCCCCCCGCCACTCCCCCGCTCTGCCCCTCCCCCGTCCGCTCCCGCGTGGCTGTGCTCCCTCCCCCAGCCGTCCGCCCGCTGTCCCGGGGTCTCCGCGCCCCACCCGCCCGCCCGTCCCCGCCGCAGCGTGGTCAGTGCGCAGCCCCAGCGCCCGCCCGCGCGAGCCGGAGCCCGAGGCGGATCGCAGCGCGGACCGAAGCGAGTCCAGTACAGCAGCCAGGTGAGTGCGACTAGCAGCCGGAGCGGGGTCCCCGCCTCATGGCCGCGGGGCTGCGGGTCTGGGTCTTTCCGGAAAAAGGGCACCTGGGCGCTTGACGCGGAGGAGGCTTCCAAGCCTGCGCTGCGGAAGGACAGAGGGACGGGGTGGGGGGCGGGGAGATCCCGAGTACCTTGAGGGGAGGGTGTCACGAGAAGGAATGAATTTCTAGGGCGCTACAGGGGGTGTGGGTGAGCCGGGGGTGCGGAGACCCTCGCCAGACGTCGCTGCGCCTCCGCGCCTGGTGATGGGGGTCCGGGGCTGCCCGGCGCCTGTCCTAGCTTGGCTCTTTGAAGACGCCCGTGTCGAGCCTCACCTGCCAGAGCCAGGAACAGCCATTTCCTCCCACCTGTCCCCACCTGCTGGGGAGGGGGTCGGTCCAAGGAGGGGACCCAGGGTCCTGGGGGATGTGCAGTCGCGGGACGACCCTGGGGCGCGCACTGGGCTCGAGCAGGCAGGGACTCGGGCAGGCACGGGCTCTGGAAGGAGCAGCTCGGAGGAAGAAAGCAGTTCCTGCGCGCTCAGAGACAATGCTGGAGGGGATTTTTGGTTTGCTTTTGTTTGCTTTGCTTGCTTCCTTTCTCCTTCACGGTGCATCCCACTATGTAGTCCTCTCCTTTCTTCTCAGTTTTGCAGAAAAGAGAAACTGAGGCAGAAGACAAACTGTGTCCAAAAGGTAAGGATGATGTGCCTAAGAGGTAAGGGTAACGGGAAGGAAAGCAGCCTTAGTACTCCAGGGATGACCTTGGGCCCGAATATGCCCCTCTGTGAAACCTTAGCTTTCTGATCTGTAAAATGGGAGAGCACCCCAACCCCCAAACTTGCCAAGATGGGCTATGTCCAATAGAGTTTTGGGGTTTTTCTTGTTTTGGTTTTTGAGAAGGGGTCTTGCTGTTCAGGCTGGCCTTGAACGCCTGCATAATCCAGGCTGCCTCAAACTGCCTCACACTCAACTCAAAGGAGCTCTGTTGAAAGGAAGGCCCTGGATACTTTTGAGGTGCAACTTGCACCACTAGAGACTGGCCCCCCTCCTCCAACCCCTCACCAAGGATATCGACTGACACCCACGGAGGCTTTTTTAGGAATTAGAGTCCTGTCAGGGGCCAGTAGCTTGAGCCCCTGAAGAGAATTTCCCCAGGTGTCACACTAGCATCTGGGCTTCATTCTGGCTCTCACTCCTCAGGTGAACACCACATCTGCCAGGCTGCACCTGGCAACCCCACTCAGCAGGCCCATGGCGTCTCTAGGCAACGCAGAAGGGCACACGTAACAGGGTGTTTCCCAGAAAAGGCTGTGCCCAATGCTATTGTGTTTAAGATCCTGCCCTCCTGGGACCAGCAATGGGACCATGAGCCCTACATTGCTCTCAGGGGCAGGGCATCCTGAGTCTTTAACCCTGATGTCCACAACTCAATCACAGCCTGTTCCCAGGGCCACCAGTTCACACTGCTCTCTGCAAGGCAGGTCCTTGTCTGCTGGCACTGCATCATCTCAGTGACCTTATGCACTAGAGCCCGGCTCAGGATGCAGAACCCAGGAGGGGCTCAGGAGCTCCCAGAGGCCCTCAGCCTGATGCTGGGAGTATGATTCAAAGTCCAATCTGGGTGTCTGTGCAGTTCCACCCCTGAGGAACAAAGCTGCCAAGGCTTCACAGCCTTACCCAGACCCTGTTGGAACTTTGACACTCCCCCCCCCCCCCCCCCCCCC
>PVKA01010094.1:0-52194 GCA_004027165.1 Ctenomys sociabilis | reverse complement strand
TTCCTTTTCCAGCCCAGAGGTGCTGAGACAGTTGCTGTCACAGGGGACACCAGTCTTGAGACACAGTGCCTACTGTGAAGGGCAGGTCAAGGAGCAGAGGGGACCACAAGAGAAGCCATCCAGAGCTGAGGGACACTCAGAGGGCCCTGGGGTAACCCAGCTGCCAGGGCCTCAGGTGCTGAGGGGCAGACAGGTTGCCCGGTACACAGGGCTGTGGACCTTTACAATGACAGCCTGAGTTGCATCCACCCAAGAGGGTCTGTGGTGACAAAGGAAAGGAGAATCAGTGGCCCCAGTTCTGAAACAGCATTTGCCAGTTAGATGGACATAGAGATTCCAGACTCTGGAATTGGCCCAGCTGTGCATCTGTTTTCCAGGACTGGGGATTGAACCCAGAGTCTTGTACTTAGTGAGGCGTGGTGACACACACCTCTGATCCCAGCACTTGGGAGGCTTGAGGCAGGAGGATCACTGTGAGTTTGAGTTCAGCCTGCTGCATAGCAAGAACCTGTCTCAAAAAACCCAAAACAAAACAAAAAACCACACAGAGCTCTGCACTGAGCTACATCCCCAGCCTTTTTTATTCTGAGACAGGGTCTCCCTAAGTTGCTAAATTGCCTAGTCTTGGCTGATCCTGTCTAAATGTTCTGAATCCAGGGTGTTGGGATTACAGGAGTGCATCACAGGGCCCCGTTGTTTGAATTTTAAATTATTTTGAAACAGGGTCTTGCTATGTAGTGCAGGCTACATTTGACCTGGCTGTGCAGCCAGGCTGGCCGTGAAATGTGGTGCTGCTGCTGTCTCCGCCACCCAAACTGCTGAGCCTGCCAGAGTGCGCCACCATGCCTGTGTGTTTTAACAAGCCCTGAGTGTGACACTAAACGCTCTGGTGTGGGAGGCGCTGACCTAGTTCCTGTTTGCAGGAACATAACTTGGACCCTTGGGTCCAGGTCAGGGCTGAGAAGAGCACCCGCTCAGTGATTGGGTGGATGCCAGGTCCCCCCTGCCCTGTCTCCACAGAGGCCATGCTGCTTCTCCTGTTCAGCCTGCTGGCAGCAGCATCCTGCTGGGCCCTGGGCCCTGCCCCGGAGCCCGGCTCCTCGGGGCTGCGCTCAGCCTTCTCGGCGGCGCGCACCACGCCCCTGGAGGGTACAGCGGAGATGGCAGTGACCTTCGACAAGGTGCTGGTGAACATTGGTGGCGACTTCGACGCGGCCACAGGGCGCTTCCGCTGCCGGGTGCCCGGGGCCTACTTCTTCTCCTTCACAGCGGGCAAGGCTCCGCACAAGAGCCTGTCGGTGATGCTGGTGCGCAACCGCGACGAGGTGCAGGCGCTGGCCTTCGATGAGCAGCGGCGGCCCGGCACGCGGCGCGCCGCCAGCCAGAGCGCCATGCTGCAGCTCGACTACGGCGACACGGTGTGGCTGCGGTTGCACGGCGCCCCACAGTACGCGCTTGGCTCGCCGGGCGCCACCTTCAGCGGCTACCTGGTGTACGCCGACGCCGACGCCGACGCGCCTGCGCCTGGGCCCGCGCATGCGCCTTCGGAGCCGCGTTCGGCCTTCTCGGCGGCGCGCACGCGCAGCCTGGTGGGTGCGGACACGGGCCCGGAGCCTCGACACCGGCCGCTCGCCTTTGACACCGAGCTCGTCAACATCGGCGGTGACTTCGACGCGGCGGCCGGTGTGTTCCGCTGCCGCCTGCCGGGCGCCTACTACTTCTCCTTCACGCTGGGTAAGATGCCGCGCAAGACGCTGTCGGTGAAGCTGATGAAAAACCGCGACGAGGTGCAGGCCATGATCTACGACGACGGCGCATCGCGTCGCCGCGAGATGCAGAGCCAGAGCGTGATGCTGCCGCTGCGGCGGGGCGACGCCGTGTGGCTGCTCAGCCACGACCACGACGGCTACGGCGCCTACAGCAACCACGGCAAGTACATCACCTTCTCCGGCTTCCTGGTGTACCCCGACCTCGCCGCCGATGGCGACCCAGAGCTCTGAGGCCGACTGAAGAGGGGATGGGGACGGGGACGGGCTGGATGCGGAGTGTGCATGCGAGCCGGGCCGCCCGGACACTCCGCACTGGACTCCACCAATAAAGTGCGTGTGCGCTGTCTCCATTGTGCCACTTCCTCCTGCTTGGGGCGTGCTGGCCGCTGCAGCCGCCGGGTCCGGGTGAGGCTGTGAGGATGAGAAGTGGGGGTCAAGCAGCGCGCGCCTGCCCTGTGGTGGGCCGCACTTTGGGTGCCTGTTTAACCTGCACCTCTAATATTTTCCTTGGTATATACACTAGCGGTTGAATCCAGTTGTTGGCACTGAGCTACATATATTTTGAGACAGGGTCTGGGTCATTCAATAAATTGTCCGGGCTAAGATGGAGCTGGTGATCATCCTGCCGTAGTTGAGCCGAGTGCTCGGATTACAGGTGTATGTCACTGTCCCTGTTGATTTACCACCTTATTCTAAGGCCCTGCTGATTCCTGTTTAGGACAAGGGACAGCTTCCCACTATCCAAAGGAAGTAGGCCCAAAGGAAACACGTTTCTTCTGGTAAGGTGTGGGGAGGGAATGAAGGCCTAATGCCTACTGCCCAGCCGCCTGCCCTCGCAGGACAAAGGCAGTGTGATCCCGTGAAGGCGGTAAAATGACACATTTGCATGAGGTGGGAGCAGAGTCTTTTACAGGAAGAGCCACAGTCAGGGTTCCACCCACCCTGCAGCCCCCAGCCAGTCTGAGTGTGTGGGGCCCCTTCCAATCTTCTTCTTCCTGACTCTCAGTGGAAGCTTGTTGACATAGAACCAAAGTCATTTTCCCTCCCTCCCCAGACATAATGTTCTTTCACCTGCTTTCCTCCTCTTCATGGATAGACACGAGAGAAGTCTGTGCTGTGGCCCAGCTGTGGGCAAGTGTGGACCAAAAGTCTCAGTCAGGTCTGGAGAGACTTAGCAATTAGGACTAGGTGCTAGGATTCCACAGGGCCTCCCTCAGATCAGTTTCACTTCCCACTGTCAAGCACTTCTCAGTACTTATGCCTGGCTCCCACAAGCACGCTCCTACGCTGCCTGTATGCCCTGCCTTCAGCTGTTTGCCTGCCACCTGGACCCAGGCAAGCATCAGGGTAGAGGTACCTAGGTGCAAGCCAAGCCCAGGGGCCTGAGTACAAAGATGCAGGTGTCAGTGGGAGCCCCAGTCCAGGACAGGTCTGGCTCAGGTTGAGGGGAGGTGTCAGGAGGAAGAAGAAATGGCAAATGGAAGGGAGGTGTCAGGGCTCCAATGAAGGGAGCTGGCCCTGGGGACAGAAGTCTGTGCACAGGCCCCAGAGCACTTCCTGAGTCAGGAGGATGAAGACTTGTGCCCAGTGACCCCGCTCCTCAGCTTCATTGGCTGCATGAAGCTGGTAGATGCAGGACAAGCTCCTGAAGAGCAGTTGCTGGAAGTCCCAGGGGCCAATGGGTGGCCCCTCCCACAGATCCTGGAGCTGCCTCAGCTGCTGCTCAGCACCCTCCAAGTCCCTGGGCATGAGCTGCTGCAAGAGGAATGTGAGGCGGCGGCCTGGCCGTGTGGACGCCAGGTCCTTATCCCAGATGTGCAACTGCCCTGTGACATTAGCTCCAGCCTAGCCCAGAGCAGCTGCAAGAGGAACTGTTTTAGGGAGGGCAGTGGCCAGAGGTCAGGTGGGGAGCAAGAAGGGCCTAGGTTGAACTGCCCACCACCTTGGCCCCACAGCAAGACATCCCGCTTCCCAACCTGAACTTAGGGACTTTTGGGTTTTTTGTTTTTTTTTTTTGTCTTTTTGAGACAGGGTCTCACTATGCAATTCAGGCTAGCCTTAAGCTCACTTTGTAGCTCACACTGGTCTCGAACTCACAACAATCCTCCTGCCTCAGCCTCCCGAGTGCTGGGATTACAGGCCTGCGCCACCACAACCGACTAGTTTTTTTTTTTGTTTTTTTTTTTTTGTCTAAAACTTGTGGGATCTTTTTTTTTTTTTTTTTTCCTGGCAGAACCAGGGATTAACTCAGGCCCTTGCGCTTGCCAGGGAAGCGCTTATTCCCCTGAGCCATCTCCCCAGCCCAACTTAGGGACTTTTGGACGCTCCCACCCCCTTGGCTGGGACAGGGGAGTGACCTCAAACATCACTTCCGGGGCCTCTGGCTCTTGTCTCATGCTGGCTGGCGCTGTCCATGGGATGCCCTGGGGCAGCAGAGAAGAGTCAGGCCCCACCACCCTCACCCCGAAGACCTGTTGCCCCTCAGCTGCTGGGAGGGTCCATTGTAGCTGGTATTCTCAAAACGGAGCTTAGCCTTGAGCCTCATATGCAAACACACCATCATCACCACCCTCCTAGGCATGGGCCTGGGGACTCCATAGACTCATACCAAGCCCCAATACCATCTGAGCAAAATGCCCAGGGTGTCTCCTTAACTTGCAAAGTGGCCTTAGTAAAGGGTCCCAGTACCCCATGTCTCCCTTCCCTCCCTGCAGCCACCTGCAAATGACCCTTCATAAGGACAACGCCCTCTGGACAGGGTAAATTGTTTGCTGACTCCTTGATATTGAATGGTATGTAAGGTGAATAGGACAGGCAACTTCCTGTCCCCCCACAACTCTGTGATGCTACCTTGCCTTTGCAATGACTGTCCCCAGACCAGGAGACCCTACTGTGGACATCAGCTGGAATGAGCCCAAGGCCTCCTCTGTGGAGCCATGTCACCCAGTGCTGTCTCCACTGGCTTCATGTGGACTTTTTTGATTCTGGGGAAGCAGTCCACATCCTTACCCACTGCAGCACCCCAGTCTGGTTCCCACCAGCCCATAGTTCTCTGCCCCTTATGTTGCTGACCTTGAAGCCCCCTTACCTGCAAAGTGTGGAGTCAGAGTCGCCCCAGGGAGGAGACAAACACCAGCCACCAGGTAAAGCAGGCCCCACAGTGCCCAGCCATGCCCACCATGTCCTGAGTCTCTCTACACCCGCTCCCAGCTCTCCACCAGCTGGTCTGCTGTGCTCTGCATGCATGTCAGGCTCCAGGGTGCAGCTGGCTGGAGTCAGTCACCACCCAGAGTTCATGCCTTGGTGTGGGAGAAGCCCTGGTGCACATGGTTAAGTAATCAGCATTCTTGCCCAGATGGGTGGACTGTGCGGCTAATAGGTGTGTGTACAGATGGCCTTAGCTTGGCCCTCCCTGGTGCATGAAGATCCCCATAAACCCTGCCTTCCAGTCTTCACTCTCAAACATCAGAGTTCTCCCGACACCCAGTCCAGAGCACTTCAGAGAGCACCTCGGCAACCGAGTATCACCTGCAGCAAAGGAGCTGGTCCTGGAGGGGCAGCCAGGACACTGTGCAATGCCTCCCCCACAGGCCACGGGGGCCTAGAGCAGAGAACCCTGCCTGCTGGTGACACAGCAGCTTTCTGTCCCAGCCCTGGGATGTCAGCTTACTAGTAGCATTCTCTGCTCAGGTCAGAGCCCTGGCAGAGTCCTTTAGTCCGAGAACATGGGCTCTTAGGTACTGGAAGCAGACAGGGCTGTGAAACTGGAGAGGGGCTGAGGTCGCCTGCCTGGCCCATTGCTGGGTCTCAGAGAACCTCCACAGACAGGTGACAGCCCCTGGATCTGTCAGCTGCCACCAGTCTGCTGAGATGGGGGCTTCATCATGGGAGCCCAGCCACACCCACCCTCAACCTCATATACTGTGGAAACCCAAATCCTAGTTCCAGAATCCTCACAAACATCCAAGCTGGATGTGAACTGCTGTGAGCTCAAGGCCAACCTGAACTACACGGTGAGATCCTATCTCACAAAGAACGGGAACATACTCAGGCCTGCTCGATACTGGGGCCCATCCCAGCCTCCCTGCTTCTGAGGCAGGTTCTCCAAGGAGCTGCAGGACCCAGCTACTGCCACCCACTGAGCACACAGGAAGCACAAGTCCAGGCAGGAATTTATTTACAGCTCCATGCAGGCAGGTAGGGTACTCTCAGGATCCACACACCTCCCCCAGCTACTTGGCTTCAGGCTTCAGGTCTCCAGCTGGGAGCCGGGCACTCTCAGGGGGCTGGCGGTAGGCAGGGAAAGCCTCCCATGGGCTGTTCAGGTCGAACTTGCGGAACTCCTGGGCCAGCTCCACTGGCTCGGCCACCACACGCTTCACCTCGTCATCATAGCGCAACTGCAGGGCACAGGGCAGGTGTGGGCAGACACTAAGGAGTGCCATGGAGGACCTCAGCCCCTGTATGCCTACTGGTGAGAGGGCCTCACTGGACTATGTAGCTAAGACCCACTATGTAGCCCAGAGTGGCCCTGAACTTATGACTATCCTTCGGCCTCAGCCTCCTGGGTGCTGTGATCACAGGTGTGCCACACCCAGCCATGTTCTTGACTCGGTTTAGTCCCTTTCCAGGCTCTGTCAGTGAGCCTCCATCCACACCATGTTGCTCCCCAGGTCATGCTCTTGTGGCCAGTGCGTGAGTCCAAGACTCTACCATCTTCATGGCATCCGATGGTCTGCCAAATGCATTTCTGGGCATCCAGAGCAGGGCAAGTAAACCTGGCCCTTCAGGTTGCTCGTCTTAGCAGACCAACCACTGCCAGGGCCTGCTTCGGATGAGGTTAGAGTACACCAGGCTTGACACACATGTCCTGTAAGTGCTACTCTTGACTGCCATGCCCCAGCCAGGCACAGACTCATGAAGAAACTGGCCCAGCTTACCAAGAGAAGCTGACACTGGATCTCAAGCCAAGCTCTAGGCTATCGGCATCCAGACCACACTCCTGCCAGGCCCAACACCCCCAGGTTCCTGAGGCCTATCACCCCTTCACATTCCTACCTCAACATATCCAGAGAGGGGGAAGTCCTTCCGGAAGGGGTGTCCCTCAAAGCCATAATCTGTCAGGATCCGCCTCAGGTCAGGGTGGTTGGTAAAGAAGACTCCGAACATGTCCCAGACCTGAAGAGGACACTTCTTTGGCAAGCAGTTCTACAGGGCTAAGGCTTGATCAGCCATACTCCTGGAAGTCACAGCTCCAGCCTCGAGGAAGAGTGTGGCACACCCACTAACTCACCTCCCTCTCATACCAGATGGAGGCCTTGAACACAGACACTGAGGATTCAATGGGCGTCAGCTCGTCTGTGTAGGTCTTCACACGGATCCGAGAGTTGAAGCGCAGGGACAGCAGGTTGTAGACTATCTACAGAGAACGAGGCATAGGTAACCAAGATGGTGCAACTTGAGGGGTCTGTGATGGGAGTTTCTGGGGTGCTGTGTATTTCTTGGAAGGACATAGGTGGGTCAGGGTTCAACCCCTGATCCTGTCTTTTGTTTCTTTTGGTTGGTTCTCTTGATACAGGCTCTCCCTACGAACTTCAACTTGTTGCCTTGAACTCACTATATAGCCCAGACAAGGCTCAAACTCATAGCAACCTGCCTATGTCAGCCTCCTGAATGCTGGGATTACAGGCGCACACCACCACCCAGCCCTGCCTGCTGTGATGTGCCCACAACTACAGTTGACACACTTAGTGTTCTGTCATGGTACACCAAGCATTTTATGTGGTCCATCCAAGCTCTGATCACTCCGACTTAAGTTTTTTGGTTTCCTGGCTCAAGATGGCCCAACTGCTGTTCTTTTTCTTTCAGGTTGAATGTGAATGCTGTTATTGTCTGCATGTGTGTAAACCTAAGGCCCTGTGCACACTAAACCCAGGCTCTATCACTATGCCAGAAACGGTGAACCCTTTAGAACTTTTAATGACACAAAACAGGCCGCTACCATACCTGTGCCATAGGTTCACCAACACTGCACTAAGCTACTGCCCTAGACCCTACTATCTTATTTTTAATTGCTTCTCTGGCCATTCTCAAGTCTTTCCTTTGAGTAATTTTACCTATAAAGAAATCAGTACCCCACAGCAACCAAGATAAAAACCTTCTTCCAACATCAAATTGAGACCCTGCCCTTCATTCACTTGAACAGTGTGCCCAGCCCTCCCTCCACCAACTACACTTAGTTCACAGACTAGAAAACTAAATCTCAGAACTATCAAACAGCTCCGGGCACCTACCTGTAGTCCCAGCTATGCAAGAGGCTGAGGCAGCAGAGCCTCTATGCTCAGAAGTTTGAAACCAGCATGTGCAATAAACCAAGCCCCACCTCACCAAAGGGAATGTGGGAATGTTTGAGGTCACACAGTCAGCTAGTGCCACAGCCAGGATTCACACTTAGATCTACCTGCTTCTGAAGCCCTAGTTTAACTACTGTGTTCTGCACAACCTGAAGTTGCATCTGAGGTTACAATTCCCATAGGGCTTTACCCGTTTTCCTCACACCTCTTTACTGACCTCAAAACGGTTCTGCCGAGTTGGGATATCCACCGCTGTCAGGTCAGCCAAGGATTTGAACTGTGCATTGGAGTGATCTCTTAGGAAGGTGAGCACTGGGATCACCCCATCGGGATGGATACAGACCTCTAGCTCATTGAAGCAAGTCACCTGCAGATGGAGAGGAAGCAGCTCTGCAGGAAGCAGCAAACTTGAGGGGCTCAGTCAGTTTAGAGGAGAAAAGCACCCAAGTTTGGAGTGGAGGGGGTCTCTGTGTTCTTTGCAACCAGGCTGTCCACTCCCATACACCCTGAGAACATGGCTGTTTCCTGATTCAGACCCCAACTACTGGAGTGAGCATTACCTGAACCTGCTGGACATACTTGGGCAGGATTTCAGCCACATACTCCCCAAAGGCTGAGAGCTGCTTGTGGGTCACCGCATCCTGTGGCCTGACAGTGGCTGGAAGAGAAACCATACTAATCAAAGGAACGGCGAAGGCAGCAACCAGCCCACTGTCTTGTGGGTTTGTCAAGGGTATGAGCTCTGAAGAGGGCACCCCATAGAACCTTAAGGAAGGTGCAGGTGGGACTAGTCTAGAGACTAGGAAGTAAGGAAAACCTGGGGAAACACCATTACTCCTACACAGGACAGACTGTTGGTGCAACCCAACAGTCTGCCTCGTCCTGACCCTGTCCCATGGCTATCCCTTCACCCTTCTGCTAGTACAGAATGGTGTCAGCTCTCCCACTACAATACACCTCTTCAACAGAGGAACTAGAATTAGGTTTTAAGACTTAAGAACCCTCACAGATATTCTTACTGAAACCTTTGTCTCTGTGTGTAGAAAACCGAAGCTAGCATATGACAAGTATCACTTCCTACCCCCTCATTCATGCTGCCCTAAATCACTGGTCATTCCCACATGACAGACCCGGAGTAATGGGGCAGTTCTCTTTGGCAGTGGGTAGACCTGCTCTTTCTCTAAGTCTGTGACCCAGAGCAATTTAGTTGTCTGGTCTGTTTTGAAGTCACTATGTAGGCCAGGCTGGCCTCAAAATTGCTGTATTCCTCCTGCTTCAGCCTCCTGTGGGCTGGGATTACTGCTGTGCACCACCAGGTCGGGCTGTTTTTGTTTTTTTCTTGCTTGTCACACAATATTCTTCACTAATCGCCTTCAACAGGTGCCTGACATACAGTGAGCATAAAACTAACGCGAACTACTGTTCTCACTGCTCTCTCAAGCGCATGAGTTTTGTTTCCTGTCTTCAAAGGGCTGCCAATTTAATCAGGAAAAGGAGGTCGTGGAAACGAATAGAGGCAACTAAGGACGGAACAGAGAGGTCTAAGCCACGGGGAAGGCTCGAGCCGGCTTGCAAGGTGAACACTCAATCAGGTCCTCAAGGACGAGCACCGAGCAGGGCACCTCGGAGCAAGGACAAGCATCTGGCAAAGGGAACGAAGGGCCCTGGGCGGCAGGAGGAGGAGAGCCCTGCCCGCACACAGCACATACTCACGGCGCGAGTCGGCCGCGGCGCTGTTCCTCCGCACCCACTGCAGCAGCGCCGAGGGTCGCCCAACACCTGTACGGGAGAGAAGCGCAGGCCCGCCCGTGAGCCTGAGGCGTCTCCAGCGTTGCGTGCCCCACAGCCTCCGACTCGCCCCCACAGCTGACCCGCGCTTACCCCGGGCCACTGCTCCGGCCCCTGCGAACCCTCGCCACCAAAGCCGGGCCACAGCGGCCGCCATGTTTCCCGGATGCAGACCCGGCAGCCGAAGGAGGGCCCAGAGGACACGGAGGCCCAAGGGCACGGACCAAAAGCGGAAGTGTGTAACAGATCTTTTTCCGGGCAGGCGCGAGGTCGGAAGCAGAAGTTCCGGACACCGGGATGAAAAGAGGGAACGCAGGTAAGAAGGCAAGACACGCAGGCTGGGAAATCGTGAGGAGAAGGAAACCCTAGTTCGGTGTGGAAGAGGCTGGGGCGAAACTGAAGACGCTGAAGAAACGGACAGGTGAGGGGAGGCGAAGGGGCGGATGTTCTGGGATCTACGTTTCTTACCCATCCCCCGCTCCTCGAGCTAAGCTATCGAAAGCAGATGGTGTGTATGGGAGGGAGCGGTTTCCTAGACGACCGTTTCTCCCGCTACTCCGGGAAGAGTGGCGATAGGCTTCTGTGGGCCCCGAGCTGGGGACTGGGGCTTTCTACAGAGCTCCTTGTCGGGGCTTTAGAGTCTTTAAGGCCAGCGGATAAGGGCTGGGACAAAAGTTCGGAAAAGAGCAAGAGGATTGAGGAGTCCCGGCCTTGCCTTCCATCGTAGGATGTCGGATGAGCGGCCGAAGGGGTGGGTGGGGACGCTCAGGGACGCGGGGGTCCTTTCTCCTTCGGCTTCCGGTAGACTTTACTCCTTTTTAATGCCCGTTATTTAGGTAGTAAGGCTTTTGAGATCATAGACATTCTCCAGTCCTTTGTTCTCATGTTTTGGCTTTTTTGTTACATCGTGAAAAAGAGTATTTAATGTACTCTCAGGGAAACCACCAGAGTTGGGAGTTCTGTTGATTTCCTTGGGGGCAGGCCACACCTGCAGGAAAGTGAGCCTAGGTTTGGTTGCAGGAGCCTGCAAGAAAGTCAGTGGCCAGGCCAGCACTAAGACCAGTCCGGCCCATTTTGGTCTCAGTTTCTCCATCTTTCTTTCCAGGTTGGCCAGTTGGAATACAGATTGTGGCTGTGAACTTCCCAGCTGCTGACAGAGAAGTTGGTCACCATGGAGTCACTGGAGGAGCCTGGAGCGTCAATGGATGAGAACTACTTTGTAAACTACACTTTCAAAGATCGCTCCCACTCAGGCCGAGTGGCTCAGGGCATCATGAAGCTGTGTCTGGAGGAGGAGCTCTTTGCCGATGTCACCATTTCTGTGGAAGGCCGGGAGTTTCAGCTTCACCGGCTGGTCCTGTCTGCTCAGAGCTGCTTCTTCCGGTCCATGTTCACGTCCAACCTAAAGGAGGCTCACAACCGGGTGATTGTGCTACAGGATGTCAGCGAGTCTGTTTTCCAGCTGCTGGTGGACTACATCTACCACGGCACCGTGAAACTCCGGGCGGATGAGCTGCAGGAAATTTATGAGGTGTCAGACATGTACCAGCTGACATCTCTTTTTGAGGAATGTTCTCGGTTTTTGGCCCGCACGGTGCAGGTGGGAAACTGCCTGCAGGTGATGTGGCTGGCAGACCGACACAGTGATCCCGAGCTTTACACTGCTGCCAAGCACTGTGCCAAGACCCACTTAGCCCAGCTGCAGAGCACGGAAGAGTTTCTCCACCTGCCACACCACCTTCTCACGGACATCATCTCGGGTAAGCTGATGCCAAGTGGGCTTCCTTGTCAGGAGAAAGGGGCTGCGAGCTTCCTGGGAAGGATGTAGCTTGAGGATTGGTTCTCATGCTGAGTTGGAGTTCAGGGTAGATGCTGTGAGGGAGGGGGTGCTTTACAGAAGCAACAACCAGCAAAAGGAAAGCTGTGGCACTTTCTCATAAAAGGTAGTGAAGAAGCTGGGCATGATGATGCATGTTGTAATACCAGCACTAGGGATGAGGCAAGAGGATTGAAAGCTTGAGCAATGTAGTGAGACCTTGTCTAAAAATAAAAGTGGATAGGGATTTAGTTCAGTTTGAAGACCCTGAACTCAATCTCCAGTTCAGAAAAGAAAACAAAGTAATCTTTTATGGGCCTAAGTGTGCACATCTGACCTGTACTATGGGTGTGCCTGTTTGTGTGTGTGCATGTGCGCATGTGTGTGCGTGTGTGCGTACTTGTACATGCGTAGTCTAATATAAAGTAGTTGAGTTTCTCTGGATTGTTACTGACCGTGGCTTTCCTCTGGCGCTCACAGATGGAGTTCCATGTTCCCAGAACCCAACAGAAGCAATAGAAGCCTGGATCAATTTCAATAAGGAAGAAAGAGAGGCTTTTTCTGAGTCGCTCAAGACTAACTTGAAGGTAAGGTGGATTCCTTCTTAATAACTGGGGCAGCTTAATCTGTGTGTTCCATCTGTCAGATGGCCTGGCACCTGATGGTTGTTGAGTAAATGATCTCTGGCTGAAGCTGATAGGAGCTGGAAGGAGAATGCCTATGACCAGTGAAGCCACCAATCTATGAGCTTCAGAACTTGCTGTTTGTCCTTTTGAACAGGGTTTCACTGTGCAGTTCAGGCTGGCTTTGGACTCTTTATAGCTCAAGTTGGCCTCAAACTTACAGTGATCCTCCAGAGTGCTGGGGTTACAGGTGTGTGCCACCATAAGTAGCTCCAGAACTCCTTTTTGGTTCATCATTTTTTTTTTCCTTTTTTCATTTTTGAGACAGTGTCTTACTGTAGTGCAGGCTGCCCTTAACTAACCAAGTAGCCTATGCTGACTTCAAAAATCCCTAACCCCCCTGCCTCAGCTGGGATTTCTTTCTTTCTTTCAAAGAACTGTTTTTATTATTTTTAATTTTTTTGAAAATAGAAATTCAGGGCCAGCCAAATAGCTCAGCACATTAAAGCACCTGCAAGCAGGCTTAGGGGTTGGGGTTCAATCCCTGGGCCTTCTGTGCTGGCCCCGCCCCCAGGGCATGCTGAGAAGGCAATTGAGACTGGATGTGGTGGTGTGTACCTGTAATCCCAGCTCTTGGGAGGCTGCAAACGGGCAGATCACTATGAGTCTGATCTAGCAGTGAGACCCTGAACACCCTTTAGGCCCTTCCCTACAAAATACAAAAAAAAAAAAAGAAAGAAAATAGAAATTCTTTATTTCTAGGACTACCAACAGATCACCCAGTGGACAAGCTCAAAATGTCCACCTCCCTCACTAAACACTATAGAGCCTTGTCCCATTGGTGCTATCCTTCCTATGGAAGGAAGTGTATGGAGTACATAGGTGGGACATTTGCTCAACGGGAAGTCACAAATTTTGTGCCCCTTGTCACAATGACCTTAAATTCCTGTTGGGTGTGTTATAAATGGAGAAGCCATTCTTCAGACCACCTACTCTGAGCACACCCTACATTGCTGGGGTTTCTGTGTGCACCACCATGCCAGCTTCAAAGCTCTTTACGAGAATTCCTTTTATTGGTGCATAAGAATCCTTGGGCTGAAAGGAAAAAAAAAATCATTGTCTGAAGCACCAGCTTGTGCTTGTTTTCAACAAGCTGCAAGTGCAGTCCATTCTCTACCCTAATGTGAAATGTCTAAAGGAAGGGGAGTAATTGGCGAGGCAGCATGACAAACAGGGATGAGAGGGGGCTGGAGCACAGCGCATGCGAGGGACCTGGGGCCTTCTAATCTATGTCGGGGCTGAGCCTTTCCTGGGAGCTTCCAGCTACTCACACTTTGGTGTCACTGACAGGAAATCGGGGAGAATGTGCACATTTACCTTATTGGGAAAGAGTCCTCGCGCACGCACTCCCTAGCCGTGTCCCTGCACTGTGCGGAGGACGACTCCATCAGTGTCAGCGGCCAGAACAGCCTGTGCCACCAGATCACAGCAGCCTGCAAGCACGGGGGAGACCTGTACGTGGTGGGCGGCTCCATCCCAAGGCGTATGTGGAAGTGCAACAATGCCACAGTGGACTGGGAGTGGTGCGCTCCGCTGCCCCGCGACCGGCTGCAGCACACACTGGTGTCCGTGCCTGGCAAGGATGCCATCTACTCGCTGGGTGGCAAGACGCTGCAGGATACCCTCTCCAATGCTGTCATCTACTACCGCGTCGGCGACAACGTGTGGACAGAGACCACCCAGCTGGAGGTGGCAGTGTCCGGGGCTGCCGGTGCCAACCTCAATGGGATCATCTACCTACTTGGGGGTGAGGAGAATGACCTGGACTTCTTCACTAAGCCATCCAGGCTCATCCAGTGCTTTGACACTGAGACGGACAAGTGCCATGTGAAGCCCTATGTGCTGCCCTTTGCAGGCCGCATGCATGCAGCCGTACACAAGGACCTGGTGTTCATTGTGGCAGAGGGGGACTCCCTGGTGTGCTATAACCCCCTACTGGACAGCTTCACACGGCTCTGCCTGCCCGAGGCCTGGAGCTCAGCCCCATCCCTCTGGAAGATCGCCAGCTGCAATGGCAGCATCTACGTCTTCCGGGACCGACACAAGAAGGGGGATACCAACACCTACAAGCTCGACCCCGCCACATCAGCAGTGACTGTTACCAGGGGTCTCAAGGTGCTGCTCACCAACTTGCAGTTCGTGCTGGCCTAAGGAGGGATGTGGTGAGCAGCTCACTCCTTTACCTTCCATCTTCCATCGCTGCCCCAGGACCCCAAATCCCTGAGCCCCAGTTCCTAGAACTTGGACTTCTGGACACTTAGGAAGAGAGCACTGAGCCCCTTTTAACCTGTTGGGGGCTTTCTTAGACCACTCCTCTACTGGCCACATGCACCTGGTGGCACCCATCTGGCCTCTGCCCTGCATCTGACCTCTGCCTCCTGAACCATGTTAAGCAGGCAAAGCCTTGGTTCTAGGGCAAGAAGGTCCCAGCCCCCTTTCCCTGTGGTCGGTGGATAAAGGCCAGGGTTTCCCTTCCAGCTTTGAGTAGGAAGAAAGCTAAGCTGAAGAGGTCCTTCACCAGCAAGGTCAGCTCTGGGAGTCAGCTGCTCATTCTAGTGTCTTTCCATCTGTCAGCAAGATGGCTTCCGTTTTCTTTTTAGCTCGCTCCAAGGTTGAGTGAAAACAGAACAAATTACTTCTGACAGCAGAAACTGTTTTTCAAACCAATATAATATACTGTGTCTGCCGTTTTCAAGGTTTTAAGCTAAATCGAGCTATACACGTTCATACAAATAAAAGGTTTTTGAAGGGATGTATATGACTTTGTTGACCCCAAAGGGGAACTGATGTCACACCTGAGGTCCCTCCTAGTCCTGCCACAGCCCATGTTCTGGTGTAAGTGCACACCACTGCCCCAAAGCAATGCAACTGTGATGGGTGAGAGCCAGAGCTTGGTCTTCCACCCCCTCCAGGGTTTAATCTCTAACTTAGCCGGGCCTTGTGATTCACACCTGTACTGGCACCGAGGAGGCTGGAGCAGCAGGAATGCGGCCAGTTCAAGGCCAACCTGAACTACATGGCAAGATCCTCTCTCAACCCCCTCCCCTCAAATTTTGAGTTGTAGTGTTATACCATTAAGCATATTAGCTACACAATAAGTTTTTGTTGAAACTTTTCTTTACCTTGTTTAAGAAAATAAAATGTAGGCACACCAGTCTCTTCCTCTCCAGTTGTTCAACAATGTTATTTGAGGTTAATGAAAGCAGGTACAGGAATCACAGTTAGCCACCACCAGGCATATTTCTGTCCTGTCAGCAGTGGCCCGGCTGGCCCCATGTAAAGCTCATTCTGGCCAGGTGCAGCTGTCGGAGTTCTTCCTCAGCCACTGAGTTGTGTCATATGTCACTCCTTGCTGCTGGAGACACGGTCTTATAGAACTCCCTGAGGATCTCCAGCTGGCCAGGTGTGATGCGAATGTGGGACCGGATGTGGGCAATGGCTTTGATGGCCTCCTCCGGGCTCCGGTTATACACCTGGGTCAGCAGAGGAAGGAGCAGCTGCCAGAGGACTTCCAGAATTTTGCAGACAGAGCCATTTTTTTTTTGCCTTTTTGAGCCAGGGTCTCACTATGCAGTTCAGGCTGGCCTTAAGCTCACTTTGTAGCTCAGACTGGTCTCGAACTCACAATAGTCCTCCTGTCTCAGCCTCCCTAGTGCTGGGATTACAGGCCAGACAGACCCATTTTAAGGGGTGTTAATAATCACACTTGAGTTCAATTCCTGGTACCCAAGAAATACTAATAATCACACTCTACTGCCAAGTGTAGTACTTACAAGGCTGAGGCAGGAGGGTTGCTTGAGCCCAGTTAGAAAGACCTGGCCTTTTTTTTGTTTTTCCAGGCAGATGATTGTGCCACTGAGCTATCTCCTGGGCCTGAAAGTCCCTGTCTTAAGAGGGTAAGAGTAGGAGCTGGGGAGATGGTTCAGTGGAATAAATGCTTCCCTGGCAAGTGCAAGGGTCTGAGTTCAATCCCCAGTTCCACCCAAAAATAAAAAAGGGGCAAGGGTATCTCCACATAGAGCACTTACCAAGCATGTTCAAGTAAGTCCCTGGGTTCAACCCCTGTACCGTAACAAAGAAGGCTAAATGGGTGCTTGGTAGCAGTTTCTCTATAGCTCATCAGCACAGCTATGAAGTGTTCATTTGCTCATTTAATTTTGCGGTACCGGGGATTGAACCTAGGGCTCTTTATCTCCCCCTTTCATATTATTTTGAGACAGGTCCTGCTAAGCTGCCCAGGCCAGGCTCAGATTTGAGCCCCTCCTGCTTCAGCATCCCAAATGCTGGGATGGCAGGTGTGGATCACAGTGGCAGGCTCCCCTTGACACACTGTCATTTAAGTTTCGAAAGGCATGCAGTCTGAGGAAATCTCATTGGAAAGAAGAATGTACTTGCATCTATCCTAGCAGATAGGTGGCAGAGCCAAGATGAGCCATCCCCAAAGTTCAGGTGCCGTGCCCGGTGCCCCCACCCAGCAGTGGCCACCTGTAGCACGTTGGCCTGCTGGGCCCATATCCAGCATCCCACAACACCCACCTACCTGGATTAGATATGCAGCCACCATGGTGGCGCTCCTGGAGCGCCCAGCCTTGCAGTGCACGTAGACACAGTGGCCCGTGGACTGGTACTTAAGGGCAAACTGGACTCCTCTGTGCAGGTTCACCAAGGTAGGGACCCCCAGTATGTCTACCGTGCTGAGCCGCAGCTGCTCAACGCCCATTTTCTTCCACTCCTGAGACCAGGGTTGCCGGCGTGAAAAGAAAGGAACCTGTGGTGGGCAGCAGGAAGGGGGCTCCCGGGGCAGCAGGCCCACAAGGCAGCCTCAGAATTTACTACAATGTGAATGCTGAGTCTTTCCTGTTTTCTTAAAAGTCAGATGTGGTAATGCACATGCATAATCCCAGCCTCAGGAGGCTGAAGCAGGAGGATCACTGCCAGATGAAGGCCAGCCTGGGCTATATAGCAAGACACTGTCTCAAACAGCTAAGTAATAAATGCATAGAAATAAGTAATAAAAGCTGGGCATGGTGGCACACACCTTAATCCCAGCAATTAGGCTGAGGCAGGAAGATCACAGCGATACCTAGGCCAGCCTGGACTACTTAGTGACTTCAAGTCCAGCCTGCACTACACAGGGAGAACCTATCTCAAAAAAAAAGCTAAATAAATAATAAAAATAAGCTGGGAATATAGCTCAGTGTGAAGATTCTGGATTCAACCTCCAGTACTGAAAAAAGGGTGACTAGAGGGCCAGGGAGATAGCTCAGTAGAATAAATGCTTCCCTGGTAAGCGCAAGAACCTTAGTTCAATCCCTGGTTCTGCCAAAAAAGAAAGGGTGACTAAACTTTTAAAAAAAGGCCAGTCCTTAAAATAATAATAATTAAAAAAAAAATAATAATAAGGGCAGCCAAATAGCTCACAAGATTAAAGCACCTGTAAGCAGGGGCTGGGGGTTCAATACCTGGGCCTGCCCTGCCAGCTCTGCCCCCGGGGAGTGCTGAGACAGCAATTTGAGACTGGGCGTGGTAGAGCATGCCTGTAATCCCAGCTCTTGGGAGGCTGTAAACAGATGGATCATTACAAGTCTGATCTAGTAGTGAGACCCTGATCACCCTGTAGGCCCTTCCATAAAATACAGAAGAAAAAAAAAAAAAAAAAAAAAAAAATATATATATATATATATATATATATATATATAATAAATATAAATTAAATTAAAAAATAGGGACTAGGGAGATAACTCAGTAGAATAAGCACTTGCCTGGAAAGAGCAAGGGCTTGAGTTCAATCCCCGGTTCACAAATAAAGAAAGAATTAGAGGGCCAGGGAGATGGCTCAATGGAATAAGAGCTTCCCTGGCAAGTGTAAGGGCCTGAGTTCAATCCCCAGTTCCACCCAAAAAAAAAAAAAAAAAAAAAGGAAAGAATCAGGGTCAGGGTACTCTGGCATGGTGCCTACCTTGCAAGTGCAAGGTCGAGTTTGATTATCAATACCAAAAAAATAAAATCAAAACATGTCTTCCATTTTTATTGTAATATTATCACTTAAAAGGAACAAACAGGAAAAAATATACTCTCTACCAATCTGGGCAACTGTACTTTTGCTGTGTGTGCAGGCACAGGTGTGATATTAGAGATGGAAGAGAAGGCCTTTATGCTGAGTGACACCCACAGCCCTTTTTAAATTTGAGCTCAGATCTTGCTAAGTCTCTATGCTGCCTAGGCAGGCCTCAAAATTTGCAGCCCTCCTGCCTCAGTTTCTCAAGGCATGCTGCCCACCAGCTGTGTTTTCCACTGAGATTTAGATGTGCTACAGCTGCTTGCTAGCAAGTATGGGAACTAAGGGGCCAGGGAGGGCTCAGTGGGATAAGCACTTCCTTGGCAACACAAGGGCCTGAGTTCAACCCCTGGATCCGCAAAAAAAAAAGTATGGGAATTGAGACTGGTGAAGGTGAGTACTTAAGGCTGCTCTCAAAACGCACAAAAGGGCGAGCAAGAAGATAGCTCACTAGGTCCTGGAGAGATAGAATAAGTGCTTGCCTGAGTTCAATCCCCAGTACGAAGAAGAAAAAAAAAAGGAAAAAGGTATTTTAGAAAATTATGATTTTAAAAAATGCCCAAAAGCCAGCGTGGCACAAGGAACCCTGCGGAGTCGCTCCCTACTCAGGGCACTGTGCACCAAGAATGCGTTCCTCAGCTTGTAGGTGATTTTCAAGCTCATGGAAACGTGAACACCACTGCCTCAGAGACTTCCTTGCTAGTAGACCAAGACAGCACTGCCCCAGATGCCAACACCTCACATTGAGAGACCAAGCCGGGCGTGGTGGCGCATACTTGTAATCCCAGCACTCGGGAGGCTGAGGCAGGAGGATTGTTGTGAGTTCGAGACCAGCCTAAGATACAAAGTGAGCTTAAAGCCAGCCTGAACTGCATAGCGAGACCCTGTCTCAAAAAAAAAAAAACATTGAGAGACCAAGTATTTCCTGTGGGTGCTCCCTAGATGCCGCAGGAGCAAGCACATTCATGAACATTTACTGCTGTGGTTGAGGACCCCTGGGGCTCGGGGGAACTCCAAGGAACCATTACCTATCCTTTTGCAGTGTATGCCACAGGGCTTCAGACACAGCTCAGCTCAGCTCGGTGCAGAGTATGACCTAGCACACACAAGGCATGTGATCTTCCTGCATCAGCCTCCCCAGGGATGAGACCACACGTTCAAGCCAGAGTAGGGGGCATGGAGGTCAATTTTCCTGTCACCTGCCTTACACAGTTCATTTCTATCCTAGTCCTCCCTCCAGTCCTCTCTCCAGCTGTGGGCACTGCATCTAGGTGAGCAAGCTCTACTCCCCAGCAATGAGAGAGAAAGACAGACAGACACAGACAGAGACATTGACAGGTGAGAGCAGATTCTGGGTCTCACATCATTTATACTACATATGTACTCTGCCACTTTGCTATATACCCATGGAGCCAGGAATATAGCTCAACAGTATAAGCACCTGTCTGGCAAGCGCAAGGTCCTAAGTTCAATTCCTGATACCAGAAAAAAAAAAAAAAAAAAGGCAGGGACTCACTATATACCCATGAAATAAAACTAAAGAATGTAATTTCAATATAAAGCACAAATAGTTGTAAGGTGTCTAAGAAGTGTATGAAGGATTATTATTATTTTGGCTGGCTCAGGATGCCTTCAGGGCAGGTCTAGTAAGGCTTGAGTATCTGGGAATCAAACCACAGCACCCCGATCCTGAGTGCTTTGCTTAAGGAGTCAAACAACTGAGCTAGTGGGCAGGCTCCCATAAGAAGTGTATGGATTGAAATAATAGCATGTTCCTTAAGCTACATGATGAGAAAGTGTTTTTGTGTGATGATCCTGAGGTTTGAACCCAAAGCCTTCATACCGAGCTATAACATCCCCAGCCCTTTTTCCTCCTTTTTAATTTTAAAGAGTCCTTTTAATATTTAATTTTTTTATTTTGAGACAGTTTTGTTTTTTTGCGATACTGGGAATCAAACTCAAGACCTTGAGTTTGCCAGTCAGGGGCTTAAGCTGCAAAGCTATCTCTCTAGCCCTGGGATGTGGCCTCTCTTACATTGTAAAGGCTGGGCATGAACTTGTGATCCTCCTGCCTCTGCCTCTGTGGGTAGGCTGGGACTACGGCTGTGTGCACCATCCCACCCCTCAAAAATAATTCAGTAATAGTAGATGTCACCTCTTCTAATACCCATTGCAGAAGGCCCCATAAGAAAGTGCTGACATATAATGAAAATTAGGTTTTAGGCCTCAACTCCATGGAATCTCTTCCATATGAAGGTGGTAAGAAATCCCTCAAGTTAAAGCCAAGTACACTGACAGGGAGTGTGAACTGCATTAACCACAAAGGTGGCTTTGCAATTTCAGTGAGGAAAATTAGAAGACTATATAACTTTGTGCATAAAGGAGTAATCAGAGGGGTCCAGCCTAATGGCCCACGCCTGTCATCCTGGCATCCTGGAGGCTAAGGCAGTAGGATGATTGCAAATTCGAGACCAGTCTGGGCTACAGAGTGAGCTAAAGGCTTTTTTTTTATTTGAACTAAAAAAAAGAAAAAAGTAATCAGACTCTGCCACTTTAACTTACTGTTTTTGTTTCTTGGTTCAAGTAATCCTGCCACCTCAGTCTCCAAGTGCTGGGGCCACAGCTGGTGGGTGAGGGTCAGTTTTACTGCTGGGGCTCCTCCGGGTCCCCGCCCTCCCGGCCATCCCGCCCGCCGTGTCATCCAAGGAACTCAAAGTCCCCTGCTCACCTTGGAACTATTACACAGGAATCTGGTCTCGTACTCCTCGTTCATGGTGATCACGCCGCGCACGTTCTCGTCCTGGACCAGCTGCAGGCCACCGAGAACTCAGCGGGCCACCGTGAAGCCATGTCCCCATCTCGGCTTCCCGACTCCACGCCCCCCCCCGGACCCCTACCCCCGCCTGCTCTGGCCCGGGTCCCTGACCCACCATCGCCCACCTTGCGTGTCAGGCTCCGCAGCGGCAGCGCGCCCAGCAGCACGGTGTGGTCGATGCGGTGGTACCAGTCGCGGTGGGCTGGGCCACCCAGCTTCCCTCGGAGCACGGTGTAGAGAAGCGTCGGGTAGAAGAGCGCGCGGGCCAGGCTGGCGCCCAGCCACGCCGAGGGCGCCATGTCGCCGGAACGCGGCGCGGGGGACCGGAACCAGCACGCGCAGGGAGTGGGCGGCCAGCGGGCTCCGCCCCGGGGAGGGGACAGGACCAGAAGGCGGGTTCCTCCCCGCCCCGGGCTGGGACTGGATGGGGAGGACCAGCCGAGGGAAAGGGAGACTGGAGGAGGTGCCCAGCCCTCCCTGCATTTGTTTTGCTTTGCGCTTTCGCTTTCGCTTTCGAGCAGAGGCCCTGCGTTGGGGAGTGCGCGGCCTAGCCCAGTCCCAGGCGTGTGAGGAAGCAAGCCCTTGTGCTTGCCAGGCAAGCGCCTATTCTACTGAGTTATCTCCCTGGCCCCTCCTTTTCTATTTGAGACAGAATCTCACCGAATTGCCCAATTTGGGCTGGAACATTTTTTTTTTTTTTTTTTTTTTGGTCTTTTTGAGACAGGGTCGCACTATGCAGTTCAGCCTGGCCTTAAGCTCACTTTGTAGTTCACGCTGGTCTCGAACTCACAACAATCCTCCTGCCTTAGCCTCCTTAATGTTGGGATTACAGGCCCGCGCCACCACCCAGGCCTGTAATACCAGCACTTGGACTTGAACTTGTGACCCTCCGGTTCAGCCTCCCAGAGTTCTGGGATCATGGGCAGGGACGGCCATGTCTGTGTCTTCCACATTGTATTTCAAGACAAAGTCTTTCTAAATTGCTCAAGTTGGCTTCAAACTTGTCATCCTCCTGCTTCATACTTCCAAACAGTTGGCTCAAGGTGTACAGCACCACACAGGACTTCAAAGTGTATCCTAAGCCGGGCGTGGTGGTGCAGGCCTGTAATCCCAGCACTCGGGAGGCTGAGACAGGAGGATTGTTGTGAGTTCGAGACCAGCCTGAGCTACAATGTGAGCTTAAGGCCAGCCTGAACTGCATAGTGAGACCCTGTCTCAAAAAGACAAAAAAAAAAAAAAAGTGTATCCTAAATGTACCCTGCCACTCTGATGTACTTGTAAAACGAGCACGTAATGAAGACAGTGAAACTGAAATGTACATTACCCCCATTTTCTCCATTTTCTCTGTGACCCTCTTGCTTGGCAAACATGGATCTAATGTTTATTACTACCATTTTAGGGCTGACCAAATAGCTCAGTAGATTAAAGCACCTGCTTAGGGACAGGGAGATGGCTTAGTGGAATAAGTGCTTCCCTGGCAAGCACAAAAGCCTGAGTTCAATCCCCTGTTCCATGTTTAAAAAAAAAAAAAAATATATATATATATATATATATATATATATATTATATAATAGGTGCAAATATTTTAAATTTTTAGTGATTATTGTTAAATTTCCTTCCAATGTGTTGTATCTATATGCACTGAGAGAGCCTGTTTTTGTCTTTATGAGGTATGATGAAAAATATAGTAAATGGCTATTTCAGCTCAAGTCCTTCTGTTTAGAATCTCCCTAAATAAAGTTATAGTTTAAACTGCTTTCATCTGACTAAAGGTGGGTGGGCCTGCAAGACATCTTAAGAGATCATGCCTGGCCTCTTTATGTTACAACTAGGGGAATGGCAGAAACCTGAGTGAAAACTTTTGCTATCTCACATTCACCGCACTGCATGTTTTATAATTCACATACTGTGTGTGTTATTTTCTTTTTTTTCTACAGAACAGGGGATTGAAGTCCCACCCTTGTGCTTGCCAGGCAAGTGCTTATTCTATTGAGCCATCTCCCCGGCCTCTGTGTGTGTTATTTTCTGAGACTTTTATGATGATTGCTGAAAAAAAAAGTTTTTCTTTGGTTGATTTTTTTAGAAAGAGTCTTTTTGTGTAGCCAAGGTCAACCTTGAGCTTGAAGCAATCCTGCCTCAGCCTTCTGAGTTCTGGGTTATAGTGCAACATAAAATGCCTCCCCCACCCAGTATACTTCAGTTTCTTAGTTGCTCAGGTAATAGTTCCTATTCTAGTTCCAGTTGCTTCTGTGCCTTAGAAACAGGGGAGGAGAGAGGAGGGATATCCATTGTATAAACCAATCCCCAGTCAACAAGCCATTCTGCCTCTGTACCTCCTGCATGCTTATCCATCCCTTCTAAGCCCTAGACTACCAGAGATCAGGGCCTGATATTTTAGTAATGATCACAGTCAGTGCCCGTCAGTGTAAATAAATTTGCCCCCAAATGTTGGGTGTTGTTGTGGTATTTTGGTTTGCTGTTGAAATAGAAGTGTATCACCACACCCAGCCCTAAATAGTTTTTATACTCTGTGTACTATTCTAAATCTTAGGCCAGAGCCGGGCGTGGTAGCGCAGGCCTGTAATCCCAGCACTCGGGAGGCTGAGGCAGGAGGATTGTTGTGAGTTCGAGACCAGCCTGAGCTACACAGTGAGCTTAAGGCCAGCCTGAACTGCATAGTGAGACCCTGTCTCAAAAAGACAAAAAAAAATAAAAATAAAAATAAAAAAATAAAAAAATAATAAATCTTAGGCCTTACCAAAAATGCAAATCTAGTATTGACTGATTCCAGAATTTATTTTGGCCAAGTGTGGTGGCGCATGCCTGTAATCCTAGTACTTGGGAGGCTGAGGCAGGAGAGTTGAGTGAGTTTGAGGCTAGCCTGAACTACATAATGAGATTCTATATCAGAAAAATAGAACATGGGGGCGATGGATTATAGTTCAGCAGGATGGTACCTGTGTGGCGAGCACAAGATCCTGAGTTTGAGTCTTGGTTACAAAACAAAGGCATGAAACAGCTTAAGTGCCTCTCTGACAAGCACAAGGTCCTGAGTTAGATCTAAATAAATAAATAAATAAAAACAAATTTGTTTTGCTTAAAGAGGATCAGAAAAGAATCCAGGTTAAGGAGATAGCTCAGTAGAATAAGTGCTTGCCTGGCAAGCACAAGGGCCTGAGTTCAATCCCCAGTTCTGCCAAAAACAAAACAAAAAGAAATTAGATGTCTGCAAATCCGGGAAGAACTCTTAAAGCTTAGTGTGGGGGCTGGGGAGATGGCTCAGTGGAATAAGCACTACCCTAGCAAGTGCAAGGACCTGAGTTCCATCCCCAGTTCCACCAAAAAATAAAAATAAAAAAAAAAAAAGCTTAGTGTGGGTGAGGGTGTAGGCTCCAGGGCCAGGTGGATGTTGTCGGGAATAGTAAATAAGTCCTCTTTGAGCAGTTGGTGTGCATCTGTAAGTTATCTGCTAATTACTTTTAACTTTATTTTGCCATTTAACATCATGAGCCCTAAGAACTAAGGTAGCTGGTGCCTAGCCTTCTTGTAGATGAGGAGAGTAGGACATAAGGGAGGTGGATAACGTGATGTCCAAGGACACAACTTGGGAGGGCTCTTAGGACCTTTTCTCCTACTCTCCAGGATAGTGCTCAATATCCAAATTGTATTTATTTATTTATTTATTTGGGTACCAGGGGCCAAACTCAGGATCCTATGTTTGCCAGGCAGGTACTTAACACTGCTGAGCTATATCTCTGGCCCTCATTATCCAAATCATGCTGTAGTCTTGTTACTGGATTCTGGGGACTCCTAGAGTCTTTCTAGGCTCTTCTTGTCTTGAACAAAGAATGGGACAGACTAAGAACAATAGGCAGCTGGGTGTGATGGCGCATGCCTGTAATCCCAGCACTGGGGAGCCTGAGGCAGGAGGATTGTTGTGAGTTCGAGACCAGCCTGAGCTACAAAGTGAGCTTAAGGCCAGCCTGAACTGCATAGTGAGACCCTGTATCAAAAAGACAAAATCCCTCCTAAATTCCAGCGCTGTTAAGATCCATCTTATTCACCAGATATGACATTGAGCTCTTTCCCAGAGTGCAAATGACCATGAAAGGCAAATTTTGTGCATCAGTTCAGGACATTGAGGCAGACAGGACAGCACAATAAAAACCCTCACAAAGGAGAATGCCAGAACTGCTGCAGAAAGTGGGAAGAATGATAGGAGAAGTGCAACTGAAAGCAAGGCAGGGGGCATTGGGGAGATGGCTCAGTAGAATAAGCACTTGTCTGGCAAGCGCAAGGGCCTGAGTTCAATCCCTGGTTCCACAAAAAAAAAAAAAAAAAAAAAAAAAAAAAAAAAAAAAAAAAAAAAAAAAAAAAAAAAGCAAGGCAAAGTATTTTTGAAAGCAAAAATTAAAATTTTAAATAAAAAGCTGCCCAGGATGCCTGCCAAAACCAAGTGGACATGTCTGGACAGGCTTGATAACAGAACACTTCTTCCTTTGTGCAACCCCTGTCTGTACTGCCTTTGTATAGCTGATGGCCTTGCAGCGTAACCTAAAATGCAACAAGACATTTCCTTTGGATAACTTGTGCTTTGTATAACTGTAACTTGAGATGTTCAGTGTCCTTCAGCAACCTGTGACTTCAGTCAGCCCTCCAACCATATGTACCAATCGGCCTTTGCCCCCACTCCCCCCTTCACATAATAAACTGCCACCTAAACCTCCTCTGTGCCGTTCTTTTTTTCTTTTTTTTTTTTTTTTTTTTTTTTTGGCGGAACTGGAGATTGAACTCAGGCCCTTGTGCTTGCCAGGTAAGCATTTATTCTACTAAGCCATCTCCTGGCCCCTGTGCTGTTCTTTCTGTGTTCAGTCTGTTTTCTATAACATTTTGTGAGGGACTAATACCAATATAATTTATACTCTAATAAATGAAAATATTTTTAAAGTCACTTTTTTTTTTCTTTGTGGAACTGGGGATTGAACTCAGGCTCTTGTGCTTGCCAGGGAAGTGCTTATTCTGCTGAACCATCTCCCGGCCCACATAAAGTCACTGTTTTTTTTTGTTGTTGTTTTGACCTTTTTTTAATGTACTTGGTATAGGGTTTCACTATGCAGTTCAGGCTTACAGTGATCCTCCTGTTTTTAGCTTCCCCAATGCTGGAATTACAGGTGTGCACCACCACGCCCAGACTCAGTGGGGGAAGGGTGGAAGCGGGAGCAGGGCCAGCTTGGCACTGGGTTCAGGGATCAAACCCCAGTCCCATGTGCTTGCCTAAGCAGGCACTTTGCCTGCTGAGCTATCTCACTGGCTCTTGTTTTGTCTTTTTTTTTTTGGCAGAACTGGGGATTGAACTCAGGGCCTTGTGCTTGTCAGCAAAGCACTTATTCTACTGAGCCATCTCCCTGGCCCTGTTTTGTCTTTTTGAGACAGAGGCTATGCAGTTCAGGCTGGCCTTGAGCTCACTTTGTAGCTGGTCTCAAATTGGCAATCATCCTCATGCCTCTGCCTCCCGAGTGCTGGGATCATAGGCCTATATTACCATGCTGGGCTAACTAACTGTATTTGTAATCACACCTCATATTGCATAATTTAGTTGTTTATCCGCCATCTCTAATTTGGTGTTTTAGTTCGTTTGTTTTTAGAGGGGCTAGTGTTTTTTCAGTATGGGAGATTAAACCCAAGGCCTTACACATGCTAGGCAAGCACTTCATCACTGAACAATCTCCCCAGGCCTAGTTGGGCTATTATTATTGTAAATTTTTCTTTTTTTTGGTATCAGGTGCCAGGCAGGTGCCCTACCACCTGGTGCTATTATTTTATTTTAGTAATTTTTTTTTTTTTTTTTTGTCTTTTTGAGACAGGGTCTCACTATGCAGTTCAGGCTGGCCTTAAACTCAGTTTGTAGCTCAGGCTGGTCTCGAACTCACAATAATCCTCCTGCCTCAGCCTCCCGAGTGCTGGGATTACAGGCCTGTATCACCACGTCTGGCTTTATTTTAGTAATTTTTTTGGAGGGGTGGAACCAGGGATTGAACTCAGGCCTTTTCACTTGCCAGGCAAGTACTTATACTACTGAGCCATTTCCCCAGCCCCAATAATTTTTTTTCTTTTTTTTTTGAGACAGGGTCTCACTATGCAGTTCAGGCTGGCCTTAAGCTCACTTTGTGGCTCAGGTTGGTCTTGAACTCACCACAATCCTCCTGCCTCAGCCTCCCAAGTGCTGGGATTACAGGCATGCGCCACCACGCCCAACTCCCCCAGTAATTTTTTTTAAAGCTTTTATTTATTTGTTACAGGGTCTCACTACAAAGCTCGGACTCATAGTGATCCTTCTGACTCAGCCTCCCAGCACTGGGATTATAGGTGTGCACCACCATACCCAGTTTTGGTGAACAGCATGGCATGCAATACCAGGAATCAAAACTGGGTTCTTGTGCTTGCAAGGCAGGCCCTTAGACTACAGAGCTATCTCCTAAGAGGCTATTATTAATAATATTGCTACAAATAGTTCTTTGTGTGGTGGCTGGGTTTGGTTTGGATTGGATTGGGCTCTCATTATGAGGTTGAGGCTGACCTTGAACTCACAGGGATCCTCTTACCCCAAGTCCTGAGTGCTGGGATCACAGGTGTGTGTTACCACACCTGTAGCTTACAATTCACTGTTCTGTTGGAAAGAAGTACTTTTTTTCTTTTCTTTTTCTTTTTTTTTTTGGCGGAAAAGGGGATCAAACTCAGGCCCTTGCGCTTGCCAGGGAAGTGCTTCTTCCACGAGCCATCTCCCCAGCCCCTGTGAGGAGTAGAATTGCTGCCTAAGAAGGTGGATGTCTCTTTCCCAGGTTAGCTTTACTGCATTCTGTAAAACAGTCTTAGCCGGGCATGGTGGCACATGCCTGTGATCCCAGCACTCCGAAGGCTGAGGCAGGAAGTTTGTTGTGAGTTCCAGACCAGCCTGAGCTACAAAGTGAACTTAAGGCCAGCCTGAACTGCATAGTGAGACCCTGTCTCAAAAAGACAAAAAAAAAAAAAAAAAAAAAAAAAAAAAAAACAGTCTTCCATAGGGATTGGACTAATTTTTTTTTCCCTACCAATAATATATGGGTTCCAAAGAAGGCTTCCACTGGGTGTAATGGCACACACCTACAATTCTGACACTCCAGGTAGGTGAGGCAGGAGAATCCCAAGTTCAAACACAGCATGGGCAACTTAGAAATTTCATGAGCCCCTGTGTCAAAATAAAAAGCAAAATGGATTTCAAAAGGAGTTAAATGTGTTATATGTGCATACCGACTCACCAGGAGAATGACAAGTTTAATTTATTTTTCCAGTACCAGGGGAAAATTTTAAAAATTAAAAAGTAAAATAAGTGGTGGCACACACCTTTGATCCCAGCACTTGGGAGGCTGAGGCAAGAGGATTACTATGAGTTGAAGGCCAGCCTGGGCTATGTAATGGGTTGAAGTTCAGCCTCAACTACCGAGTAAGACGCTGTGGTGTGTGTGTGTGTGTGTGTGTGTGTGTGTGTGTGTGTGTGTGTGTGTGTATTTATGTCTTTTTTTTTTTTTTACCCCCCGGAACTGGGGATTGAACTCAGGCCCTTGAGCTTGCCAGGGAAGCACTTACTCTACTGAGCCATTTCCCTGGCTCCCTAATGTGTATGTATTTAGAACAGGGTGTACAGAGTCTCACTATGTAGATCAGACTAGCAGTAATTCACCTGTTTTCAGCCTCCCAAATGCTGGGATTATAGGCACCCACCACAACCACACTCATTCTCAATTGCAGTCTTAGTGCGCCCCATGGGCGGGCTGGCATGGCACACTGGGAATTGAACCCTAGCTGTTGCACTCTGCCTAATCAGGTGCCTTAGTCTGCTGAGCTATCAGGTCAGTTGAGACTGTCTTTTTTTTGAACCAGGGACTGAACTCAGGCCCTTGCACTTGCCAGGAAAGTGCTTATTCCACTGAGCCATCTCCTGGCACCTCCAAGACTGTGTCTTAAAAAACTAAGCATGTAGCTTTTTTTGAATCTGTCATCTGTGGTGGAACCTTCGCCAAGATGAAGATTTTTGTGAAAACCCTTAAGGGGAAGAACATCAGGGTCATGATCAAGGTTGAACTGTCAGACACTATAGAAAACAGTAAAGGCCAAGATCCAGGATAAGGAAGGAATTCCTCCTGATTAGAGAAGGCTGATCTTTGCTGGTAAGCAACTGGAAGATGGAGGTACCTTGTCTGATTACAACATCCAAAAGGAATCTACCCTTCATCTTGTGTTGAGACTCCTTGGTGGTGCTAAGAGAAGGAAGAAGTCTCATGGGACTCCCAAGAGGAATTAGTATAAGAGGAAGAAGTTTCAGTCAGCTGTCCTAAAGTACCATAGGGTGGATGAAAGCGGCAGAATTAGTCCTCTTCATTGAGCGTGCTTCAGATGAATGTAGTGCTGGAGTATCTGTGGCCAGCCTCTCTGCCAGACATTACTGTGGCAAGCATTGTCTGACTTCCTGCCTCAACAAGCCAGAAAACAAATGATTATGAGTTAGTAAAAAACTTCAGAAAAAAAAACCCCACCTAATATATATAAAAGTTAAAAATAAAATAAACAAATAAAATAAAATAAAATAAATGACTGGAAAAATATTGGGGACATAGCTCAGTAAGGCAGCCCTAAGTTCAGTCCCCAGGATCAGCATAATAAAAAGGCTCCACTGGAAATGTCCACAGGGAAATACTGGCCTCATCAAATGGTGTGAGATTAACTGGATATTGACATAAAAGCCAGCAGAAGAGGCGCTTGGCTTTTTTTTTTTTTTTTTTTGTCTTTTTGAGACAGGGTCTCACTATGCAGTTCAGGCTGGCCTTAAGCTCATTTTGTAGCTCAAGGTGGTCTCGAACACACAACAATCCTCCTGCCTCAGCCTCCCCAGTGCTGGGATTACAGGCATGCAGGCATGCGCCACCACGCCTGGCTGGCACTTAGCTTTTATCTCACACCATACATAAAAACTAGAGCTCAGTGGGCTGGGGAGATGGCTCAGTAGAATAGGTGCTTCCCTGGCATGTGCAGCGGCCTGAGTTCAATCCTCGGTTCCACCAAAAAAGAAAAAAAAAAAAAATTAGAGCTCAACCATGGATCTAAATTTGGAAGATGAAAAGAGTAAAGAAGTTTTTTCAAAACCTGGAGAAGCAGTTTTTCTTAAACAGAACACAGATGCCACATGCCTGTAATCCCAGCACTCAGAAGGCTGAGGCAAGAAGATTGTTGTGAGTTTGAGACCAGCCTGAGCTACAAAGTGAGCTTAAGGCCAGCCTGAACTGCATAGTGAGACCCTGTCTCAAAAAGACAAAAACAAAAAACAACAACAACAAAAAAAAAAACCCAAAGAACAGAACATAGAAAGGACTAACAATAAAGCTCCAATTTAAGCTTAATAAAGAGACTCCATGAAAATTTGAAAATGGGTGTTCAAATAAACAAATAAGAGCTAGTATGATGGCTCATTCATGTGATTCTAGTACTTGGGAGGCTGATGCAGGAGGATTATACAAATTTGAGACCAGTTAGGTACCTAAACTGGCCACTGAGTCTGAGTTTGGTGGCGCATGCCTGTAATCCCAGTGCTGGGGAGGCTGAAAATAGGAGGATCATGAGTTTGAGCTGTATCGAAGACCCTACATAAAATACAAAAAAATAAAAATAAAAAAAAGCTAATACACATTGCAGAACACATGTGTAAGTTACATTCAAAATATTTAGCCTTTTTTTCAATTGGTACCGGGGGTTGGACTCAGGACCTTGCACTTGCCAGGCAGGTGCTTCTGCCACTACATTCAAAATATCTGATAACTACAAACCAATAAAAAAAATAAACAGTAAACTAGATCAGGCCAGGTAGAGTGGCGTACACCTGTAACCCCAGCACTGAAGAGGCAGAGGCAGGAAGGTTTCTATGAGTTTAGGCTAGCTTGGGCTATATAGAAAGACCCTGTCTCAAAAAAAAAAAAAAAGAAAAAAAGAAAAAGAAATCAGGAAAATATTTCAGCAGGCAGTCCACAAGGGAAGCCGCCACACGGCCAATATAGTTATGGAAAGGTGAACAAAACCCTAGGCCATTAGAGAAAGTAATTGAAATCACAACAAAGTACCACTCCCAGGCAGGATTCAAAGGAGTTACCCAGGGCCCTGGCATGTGGGGAGCTTCCCTGCAGTGTCAGGCCATCCAGCCTGTGGCACTGAGGAAGGAACAGCAGATAAAACCTGACTGGTGGATGCTGTTGTTTGGAGGCCCTGAGGGAGCCAGGGCTGAAATTTAATTCCGTGGTGAGGGATTAAGATGAATTTGATTTTCAGAAATGGGGCATTTGGGAGACAATGAGAGTTAAATAGGCTTTCTTTCTTTTTTTTTTTTTTTTTTTTTTTTTTTTTTTTTTTTTTTTTTTTTTTTTGTCTTTTTGAGACAGGGTCTCACTATGCAGTTCAGGCTAGCCTTAAGTTCACTTTGTAGCTCAGGCTGGTCTCGAACTCACAACAATCCTCCTGCCTCAGCCTCCCGAGTGCTGGGATTACAGGCATGCGCCACCATGCCCGGCTTAAATAGGCTTTCAGGGTAGAGATCCCATTACTGAGCAGTGGTGCCTTTATAAGAGGAGAGACAGACATACAGATAGCAGAAGATATTACACTCCCCTTGTCTCCCCACAGGAGCTGCCCATAAGGTCATTGCTTGGTGAAACAAAACTGAGAGCCCAAATAAGCCTGTTCCCCTTTGGTGGTTGGGATTGCACCAAGGTTTTGCACAGTGTGAACTCTTCCATGGAGCTCTACCCCAGGCCAACTTCTTTTCTTTATTATTTATTTATTTATTTATTTATTTATTTTTTTGGGGGGAGAACCAGGGATTGAACTCAGGGCCTTGTGTGCTTGCCAGCGAAGCACTTATTCTACTGAGCCATCTCCCCGGCCCCTCTTTATAAAGTTATCCATCATCAGGTATTCTGTTACAATAATGATAAATGCATTAATATGACTAATGGTATCATGGATGATACAGAACACTGTCAACAGTTAAAAAATATATAAGCATCTGTTCTTTGCCTTTTTTTGTAGCTGTTCTTTGCCTTTTTCCCTTCCTCTCGTTAACATTTTCCCATAAGCCGGGCGTGGTGGCGCATGCTTGTAATCCCAGCACTCGGGAGGCTGAGGCAGGAGGATTGTTGTGAGTTCGAGACCAGCCTGAGCTACAAAGTGAGCTTAAAGCCAGCCTGAACTGCATAGCGAGACCCTGTCTCAAAAAGACAAAAAAAAAAAAAAAACCAAAAAAACAAAAAAAACATTTTCCCATAATTAAATTCTTTTCCCTTTTTTAAAATTTATATTTGGAGACAGGGTCTTGTGTAGTTCAGGCTGGCCTTGAACTCACTATGTGGTCCAGGGTGGCCTTCGACTTGAGGTGATCCTCCTGCCTCAGCCTTCCAGGTTCCTGGGATTGGAGGTGTGTGCCACAGTACCTGGCCTCTCTGTATCATTATTTGAAATTAAATATTTTTATTTTTTATTTGTTTACTTTTTAAATGTATTTAGTACAGGGTCTACAGGGTCTTACTATGTAGATCAGACTCAGTGATCCTCTTGTTTTCAGCTTTCCAAGTGCTGGGATTACAGGTGCACCACCATGCCCACACTCAGTCACCTAGGGGTGGGGCTGGCATGGCAGGCCAGGCTGGCCCCTGTGCTCTGCCTAAGGAGGCACTTTAGTCTGCTGAGCTATCTGGCAGGCCTGAAATTAAATATAATATCCTAGGTCAGGAATATAACATAATTTATTTTATCTACTGGGATATAGTAATTTGAAGAAGGAGGAAAAGTGGGTGGGGTCCCAGGAAAAGTCTGAAGGGAGAACTGAACCTATGGGGAAGGCTCCAATGAAGTGGGTGGTGGCAGGCGGTGGTGCTTTCTCCCCAGCCCAGACTCACTGTGTGGGATAGGCGGCTGGAACCTGAAAACACAGTGTGACCTCTGGTGACCCCAGAGACTTCCATGGACAAATGCACCAGTGGAACTGAGCGGTGAAGGTAGCAGACTGCATTGGCTGGTGAGTTATTCTTGTTCAGAATCCCCCAGGGCAAGGCGATTGGCTGAGAGTCCTCTGGGGGAGGGGTCAATTGAGCTCAGGACTCAGCAGCTGCAGCTCCCTAGCAGCTCTCAGTGTCAAGTTCAGGGATGCCAGTTCATGCCGGCAAGAGGTCTGGGAGCTGAGTTGAATCTGGAGGGGATGTATGGATTGCAGTAGCCTAAAGAGGTCTGGTTCCAGCATCCCAATCGGAAGCCAGTCTGAACTTGAGTGGATTTAAAGGTGCAAGCTTGGTGGGATCCCCTACTCCCCTGCCCGAAAGCTGACTGGCTTGCTGGGATTAATCTATTTGAATCTGGACTCTGTCTGCCACATTGTCTACTAGTGACAGTAGGGACATGCCTGGAAGTGGACTATTTTCCTTTATTTTATTTTCTCTTGTTTTTCTTTCTTTTTGTATTTTAGGGAAGGGTCTACAGGGTGTTCAGGGTCTCCCTACTAGATTGGACTCTAGTGATCCACCTGTTTACAGCCTCCCAAGAGCTGGGATTACAGGCGCACAACACCATTCCCAGTCTTGTTTTTTGTTTGTTCTTGTTTTCATATGAATGTCAACACAATTTCTAGGTGTTTTGTTTTTGAATTGTTCTGTTCTACTCTTGTTATTTCTTCCTTCTCTCTTGCCCTTTTTTGTCTTCTTCACCAGTTTCTCAAAAGTATCAGTCTCGCTGGTATCAAATTTTATGCTGTTCTGATGTCTGCTGTGATTACATCCTTGGGATAAATTCCTAGAAAAGTATGTAACATTTCAAGTTCTTCCAGATTACCTAAATTTTACTTCTAGTCACTTTTTTTTTTTTTTTTTACTTTTTTACACAGTTTCAACTTGCAGTCCAGGCTGGCCTTGAACTCAGTTGTGAGGCCCTGGCTTGCCCTGCACACATGGTGATCCTCCTACCCCAGCTTCCTGAGTGCTGGGATTGCAGACATGCAGGAGCACCCCTGAGTACCCCCCACATTTACAGATGTCTTGCTTCCTGACTCCCTTAGTAAAACTGGCTATTTTAACTTCTTTTATATCGACTAATTATTTAATTATTATTATTTATTTATTTTTTTTTGTCTTTTTGAGACAGGGTCTCGCTATGCAGTTCAGGCTGGCTTTAAGCTCACTTTGTAGCTCAGGCTGGTCTCGAACTCACAACAATCCTCCTGCCTCAGCCTCCCGAGTTAATTATTTTTATTATTAATTAATTTATTTATTTTGTGAACTAGGGATTGAACTCAGGTTCTTGCACTTGCCTGGCAAGTGCTTATTCTACTGAGCCATCTCCATGGCCCCTATTTATTTCTTTATTGAGATAGGGTCTCAGTATATAGACCAGGCTTTAACTTGTGTTTTTTCCCCCGTCTCTGGACCTTGAATTTGGGGGTTATAGGCACATGCCACCATGTTTAGCAACATTGGCTATTTTTATTTATTTATTTATTTATTTATTTTGTATTTTGGGGATGGGTCTCCAGGGTGTCAGGGTCTCACAACTAGATCAGACTCATAGCGATCCATTGTTTATAGCCTCCCAAGAACTGGGATTGCAGGTGTATGCCACCTTGCCAGCATCACATTTTCTTTTTTTTGTTTGTTTTGTTTTCTTGTACTAGTGATTAAACTCAGGTCAGGACCTTGTGCTTGGCAGGCAGGCACTTGTACTGTTGAGCTATATTTCTGGCTGGCATTTTTCTTTTTTTGACCAGGGATCAAACTCTGGACCTTGTGCTTGCCAGGCAAGCACTTATGCCACTGAACTACCTCCCCAGCCACATTGGATATTTTTAAAAACAAGTTTTAATCTTTTCTTGTTTTTTTTTTAGCAGTGGCAAAGTTTATTTGGAAAAATATAAATGGAGCATGAGGGAAAAATTGATTCTGCAAAATGGGCTTGGGTCAAGTAAAATAGGAGAAGCGAGATAAAAAATATGCCCTGAAGGATACAGGGCAGGCTATCATGAGGAAAGTCATGATAGCGCTAATCTATTTTTTGAGACATGCTCTTGCTCTGTAGTCCAGGCTGGCCTTCAATTCACTATGTAGTGCAGGGTCCCTGAAACTTGTGATCATTCTGCCTCAGCCTCTCAAGTGCTGGAATCACAGGTGTGTATGACCAAACCCAACTAGACCTAATTATTATTATTATTTTTTTTGGATGCAGGGTCTGAATTGGAGCCATAATCTATTTTTCTTTCTTTCTTTCTTTCTTTCTTTCTTTCTTTCTTTCTTTCTTTCTTTCTTTCTTTCTTTCTTTCCGGAACCAGGGATTTCAGCTCAGGCCCTTGCGCTTGCCAGGAAAGCGCTTATTCCACTGAGTCATCTCCCAGGCCCCTTTCCTTGTTGTTTTGAGACAGGGTCTCTGTGTAATTCAGGCTGGCCTTGAGCTCACTTCATAGCTCAGGCTGGTCTGGAACTTGCAATGATCCTCTTGCCTCACCTTCCTGCCTGATCTAGTTTTAAGGAGAAAGAAAGAAAGAAAGAAAGAAAGAAGGAGAGAAAGAAAGAAAGAAGAGAGAAAGAAAGAAAGAAGAAAGAAAGAAAGAGACAAGGACCGGCGGTATAGCTCAGCAGACTAAGCACTTGCTTAGGTAAGCACAGGGGCCAGGGTTCAATCCCTGGTTCCGTATGCTGCGCAGGCCCCACCTTCCGGTATGCTGAGCTGGTGATGGGAGTCCGGGTGTGGTGGCACATGCCTGTAATCCCAGCCCTAGGAAGGCAGAAATCAGGAGGATCACTATGAGTCTGGGCTATGTAGTGAGACCCTGCACACGCGCATGTGCGCACACACACACAACACAAAACACCCTAAATTAAAAAAAAGAAAGAAAGGAAGGGCAGTAGTAAAATTAAGTGGTCTCATCTGGGCATGATGGTGCACACCTATGATCCCAGCACCGGGGAGGAGCATCAATTCAAGTTTAAGCAGGCCTAGTCTACATAATAAGTTCAAGTCCTTTTTTGGAACCAGGGATTGAATTCAGCTCTTGCACTTGCCAGGGAAGTGCTCATTCCACTGAGCCATCTCCCCGGCAGGTCCCACATCAGACTCTTTGTATTTGGACTGTGTAGTATTTTATCTGTGCTGCTGACACCCTGTGAAGTTGGAACACTCAAAGGCATTTTTCATGCAATTGTTCTCCCAACTCTGGCCTGGGAAGCTGCGCCTTGCATGCTTACCCCATGTAAGAGGGCCATCAGGGTGACTGTCCTGCCAGCAGGTCCTCTCCTGCAAAAGGGAGTCCTTGATGGTGGGGCAGATAGAAGAGGGAAAAGTTTCTGGCTGCTTTTCAAGAAATATCTAATGAGCCAGACACCAAAAGCACTGGAGACAGAGGACGATAACAAGACAGGTGTGGTTCCTGCTCTTATGTAGTTCATGGGCTTGTTTCAGGCTGCTTCTACTGGCTGAGCAATTCACTTTCTCTGTCTTGCTCACTTTCTAGAGAGGCCTATTCATCAGTTTAGTATTTACTGAGAACGTAGTACTGACAAGGCAGCACTGAGCCTAAGGGTGTAGCAGTAAATAAAACACATGCAACTTAAACATTTTTTTGCTTTATTTGATGAAACTTTAAAAAAATTATTATTACTTTTTTTTCTTGTCTCTGAGACAGGGTCTTGCTATGCAGTTCAGGCTGGCCTTGAACTCACTATGTAGCCCAGGCTGGCTTTAAATTCACAGCTATCCTGCCTAAATCTTCTGAGTGTTGTGATTGCAGGTGTGTGTCACCAGCCCTGGCTGTGTGAAATGCTTATCTGGTCTATAATTTACCTTTTGGCGGGAAGAGACTGCACATAAAATAAGTAAATTATGTAAGTAAAAATATACTCTATTAGGTGGTGATTGATATTTTGGATAAAAGCAAGGCAACAAAGAGATTTGAAGGCCCGGTTGCCTGTGTGTGTGTGTGTGTGTGTGTGTGTGTGGAGAGAGAGAGAGAGACAGAGAGAGAGAGAGAGAGAGAGAAGAGAGGACCAAGAGGGCTACATTTAAAATGACACCTGAAGGAAGAGAGCCCGACGATTCCGTGAAGCGCAACAGATTCTCTGCCTGGAACGTTTCTATGATCTATTGCAGCTGGGAAAAATAAATATAAAATTAATTGTAATGTTTAGGTGAAAATTCTGTAAGCTTTAATGGTCTATAAATAGAAGGTGTTTTCAGTAAATTACACATGAAGACTAGTAACAAGAACAAGATCATATATGAGCATTATGAACATCTATAAAGCTACACAGTATGATTAGGAAATACGATAATGTACAACTTAAGGGATAATTATCCATTGTGTATGAAATCAGAAAAATTGTGGTTAGTCCTCACCAAAGGGAAAAAGCCTTGAGGCTTTGGCTCGGGGGTCCACTTTTTTTTTGTGGTAAGTGGGGTATAATCAGCACTTGTGGGTATAAAGATTATGAGCTCTGGCAGGCCAGATGATGTTACAGACAAGTCATTTGCAAACCCAAGACTTATTTGTAAAATTGATGGGACCCAAACTCACAGAAAGTTTTCTCGATTTGCATTTCACTGTCTCCTAAGACCTAGATCTAGGACCTGCGGGGTAAAGAACAGCAAACAGTAGGTCGAGTTGTTTGTGTTCCATCTCCACTCAGGGATTCATAAGCTACTTGAGTAGGTCTTTAAACACCAGTCTGGATTGTGCGTGTGTCGGGGAAATCAGGTTAAAGCCGAGTAGTGGAATCCTTTGCCCCGCCGGATGTCACAGGCAGGGACTTCGCCAGCAGCGCGCGCACCCTGCCAATCATCTTGCTAGACAGGGGCACTGCCCTAACCCCAAAGGCTTGCAACATGCCCCATTCCGCACGCCTGCACTGACGGAAGAAGGCTTGGGCGCTGCCGGTTGTTTAGTGGGGCAAAAAGGGGGGTGCGCCCCGTGCCCAAGGAGGTCCGACTACAGTGCACTCTTGCACCCAATATTTTATTATGTGCACATTCGGCGCGGAGCTTCCTGGATGCGGTGCAAGGAGCCGAGGACTTCAGACTCACAGGCCAGGCCTTGCCTCAGGCACAGCTCGGAGACAAAGAGATGCACCCCCGCAGCTCCCGGGGCGGAGGGCTCCGCCCGCCAGCCCCAGCCCCGACGCTGTGCAGCTTGCGCTCGCCCGCCCCAGGGGGCGCTGCCGCTTGGGCGCTCGCCCCGCCCCGCCGCGCCCGCCGGCTCCTCCGCGCAGCCTTCGCTTCTCCTCGGTGGTACCGCCCCCTCGCCGCCTCCCTCCTCCCCGTCCTCCCCGCCCTCCCCGCCGGTGGTAGGCGCCGGAAGTGCCGCCATTTTGGGGTGTTCTGCTCTAGCGGCGGCGGCGGCGGGACGCGGAGGCTCCCCCGGGACTTGGCCTCAGCAGCGAGGCGGCGGCTGCGGAGGCGCAGGCAGCAGCTGACGCGGCGGCGGGCTCAGGTGCAGCCGCTGGTGAGTGCGGTGGCCGCGGGATAACGGGCCGCGGGACTGAGGGAGGAGGGAGGCAGAGGGAGAGGGAGGGAAAGGAGGTGGAGGGAGGCGCCGCGGGGCGGGTCCGGTGTGGGCGGCCGCGGGTCACAGGGCCCTCGGGGCGCGGTCGCCGCGCTCTCCTGCGCCCCGGGACAGGACCTTGGTGGCCTCCCGGGCCGGGTTCCTCGGCGCCCAAGTCCTGTCGCGAGCCCCGCGCCCGGAGAGACCCGCCCTCCTCGTGGCCCGGGGGCCGCGTCCCTGCCCGGAGGTGTCCCGGTGTCCCTCTTCTCGCTACCCTGCCCGCTCCAGTCTGCCGGCCCGAACGCCCCTGCCTTGACCCCTTCGCCCCACGTGTTTTGGGTGCCCACCCCGGGGCGCCCCAGGTCCCAGCCTCTAGAGGGCAGCGCTCCTCCCGAGGTTAGGGAGCCCCCGTTCCTTGCCCCAGATCCGCGGCGCCTAGCGCGCCCTCCCCCACGTCAGGTGCACACCCCGTCACCGCCGCACTCCGGGGTGCGGCCGGGGGCCCGGCTTTCATTTCGGAGATCAGGCGGTCAGGGCGGTGGTCCTCCCGGCAGCATGCTGTCCTAGTTCTCTGGGTCCCTCGCACATGCTCCTAGGGGCTTCCGACTGGTGTATGCTGCTTTTTCCCTACTGGAGAGGAGAGAAGGTGGCGGGGTTCGGTGGGAGCCTTTCCAGCAAAATTGCTATCGGTCTCCGGCTGGAGTTGGCGCTGCGCGTTTGTGACCTAGCAGCAAGGCTGCCGAGCAGTTTGAAAGAGCTTGGGTGCTGTACAGTGTTAGTGTTGGTGGAGGTCGTGAATTTCGTGACACCCTCTGCGGGAACTTCACCCCCTTAAAGGTCTTTCGCTACGATTCTGTTGGCCCCAAGGCTTTAAGTGCAATCTTCCCCCTTTTCCACACGGGCAGCACTCTCCTTGCCCTCCTGTCTCTGTCTCTGTCTCTGTCTCTGTCTCTGTCTCTGTCTGTCTGTCTCTCTCTGTCTGTCTCTCTCTCTCTCTCTCTCTCTCTCTCTCTCTCTCTCTCTCTCTCTCTCTCTCTCTCTCTCTCTGTGTGTGTGTGTGTGTGTGTGTGTGTGTGTGTGTGTGTTTGAGCCGGGTTCTTGCTGTATAGTTTAGGGTGCCCCTGAACTCACTGTGTAGCCCAGACTGGACTCGAACTTGCAGCAATCCTCCTGTCTCAGTCTCATGAGCGCAGTGATTACAGCCGTACACGGGTAACATTCTTGGTTTGTTTCTTTGTAGCTTCTTGGTGAGAATGAAGGTGGCACTTGCAGTCACCTCGGTTCCTTCAGTTTTACCTTTTTGCCCTGGGAAATCTCCGAGGGAACAAGAATTTCTTTCTCTCCCCGTGCGGCTTTTCGTGTTCTAGTTTTACAGAATCTACATGGCTTCCAGCGGGACTCGGGCAGGACTGTGACTGCAGCTCTTAGCTGTTGCTTTACTCGGGAAGCCTAGGGTTCCCCTAGTGGAGGCCGCGTGGGGCTGGCCACCACCTGTTCCATTCCCGGGCTCGGGCTTGCATTCGTTCTTGCCCTCGGGCTCCTCGAACTTAGATACTGGCCTCCCTAAGTACCTCCCCGCCCCCTCCTTCCAGAGGAGAAAATTGAGGTCCTCAGAAGTTAAAACGTGCCTGTTCAGGACGCGCCTGCCGGGGCGTCGGTAGCAAGCAAGGCGCTTTATTCCAGTGAGCCATCTTACCGGGTCCAAGCTCTCTTAAAAGTCTCTAGACTCTAGGAATAGTTCGCTTTGCTTTTTTTTTTTTTTAAGCAGTATCTCGAGCAGTAATGGCAATCGCTCTTTGAGGTGTGATGGCATGGAAAGAACCCTGGGTTTAAAGTTAGAAGCCTTGCATTGCAGTCTTTGCTCTGTCAGTACTAGTCATACAACCTGGACAGAATCTGTTTATTTTCATCTGCAAAATGGAGGAAATGGTGTCTGTCTCAGATGACACTAACTCCTTTGCATGTAATAACATGTGAAAGTATGATAAGCAGGTGATGAGATTTGGACCCAGGGCAGTTTATTTTTCTAAAGATTTCCACTTATTACAGGTTCTTTGTACCAAATACAGATAAGTTAACCGTTCTCAGTCAGCTGATTGTTAGTATTTGGATGTTATCTTGTCCTCCTTTTTTATGTGCTATAGGAGTATTTGTTATTGACTGAAATAATCAGTATTCGGTGAATTTTTTTTTTTTTTTTTTTTTTTTTTTTTTTTTTTTTTTTTGTTATTTTAGGGAAGGGTCTACAGGGTATTCAGGGTCTCATTACTACATTGGACTTGTAGTGATCTGTTTACAGCCTCTCAAGTGCTGGGATTGCAGGCATATACCACCACGCCCAGTCTCAGTTGCACAGTCTCAGTTAACTGTGTGCACCCTAGGGGCGGGGCTGGCATGGCAGGCCCGGATCCAAACTCCCCCTTTATCCGCTGAGCTATTTGGCCAGCCCTGTTGATGTTTTTAAGATTTTTTTTTCAGAACCGGGGATTGAACTCAGGCCCTTGAGCTTAATTCCACAGAGCCATCTCCCCAGCCCTATTTTTAAGATTGATTGATTTTATTTTACAATTTTTTTTTGGCAGTAGGAATTAAACTCACGACCTGGAGCTTGCCAGGCAGGTACTCTGCTACTGAGCTGTATACTTCGACTCTATTTTTTAGTTTAAGCTTCGGTAGTGCAGGTTTGTAATATATATTGGATATATCCCTTGGGTGGAATTGGCACGTGCATGTACATAACCTGTCTTAATTCTTTTTCCTGCATCTCTTGGTCTGCCTTTTATTTTTTCCCCCATGTTTTTAAGGTTGAATGTTAGGTTCCTGGCTGTGATGACGCACACCTGTAATCCCAGCACTCTGGAGGCTGAGGCAGGAGGATGCTTGGGAGTTCAAGAGCACCATGGGCTACAAAGTGAGCTCAACTGTATAGCCTGTCTTGAAAATAAAAAAGATGTAATACTAGGTGCTAGGCATGATTTCTGTACAGTACAGCTTTTCCACTTGAGCTAGTCCAATGGATATTTCAGCACAGAAGGAGAGATTCCTCATTTAAACATGCAAGTCTGGGGCCTCGGGAGATAGCTCAGTAGAATAAGCGCTTGCCTGGTGGCAAGCGCAGGGTCCTGAGTTCAATCCTCAGTACCGGAAAAAAAAAAAAAAAGACATATGGAAGTCTGGAAGAGAGGGAAAAGAAGGTGGCAAAGACCTGACAGTTACTGTGTATTGAGCTGTTTTTTTTTTTTTTTTTTTTTTTTTTTTTTTTTTAAGTTTTGGGAGCTGACCGTGGTGTCCGGCACCTGTAATCCCAGAATTTAGGAGACTGGGGCAGGTCAGGATCTCTGAGTTTGAAGCCAGCCTGGGTTACACAGTGAGATCCTGTTTCAAAATAATAATTGAGCAAGTTTTTTTTTTTTTTTTTCTTTTTTTGGTGGAACCAGAGATTGAACTCAGACTCTAGCCCTTGCCGGGGAAGTGCTTATTCCACTGAGCCATCTCCCCAGCCCAAAAAAGTTTTTATTTTTTATTTACTTTATATTTTAGGAAAGTCTACAGGGTGTTCAGGGTCTCACTATTCCGTCAGACTGAATGGCGATTCGCCTGTTTACAGTGTCCCAAGAACTGAAATTACAGGCATGAGTGCCAAGTCAGTGCGCCCTGGGGATTTGAACCCTTGGTAAGCCTGCTTGCAGGCGCTTTCATCTGCTGAGCTATTGCTGGCCCTTGAAAAATTTTTTTCAAAAGGTGTGCTGCTAAATGTAGAACATAAGTCCTGAGTTCCATGATCCTTACTTTTCTTCACTTTTTTTTTGTACCATGGATGAAATTCAGGAGCTTACACACTTGCCACGCTGGTGCTTGTGTTTTACTGAGCTATATCCTTGGCTCGCTTGTTTTTTTTTTTTTTCAGCCTTGACTCCCCCCCTCCATTTTTTTTTCTTTTTGAGATAGGGTCTCACTATACAATTCAGGCTGGCCTTAAACTCACTTTGTAGCTCAGGCTGGTCTCGAACTCACAATCCTCCTGCCTCAGCCTCCTGAGTGCTGGGATTACAGGCATGCACCATCATGCCCGGCCTTGACCCCTTTTTAAAAAATATATATATTTGGTTATTGTAAGGTCTCACTATGAAGCTCAGACTGGTAGTGATCCTCCTGCTTTCAGCCTCCCCAGCTGAGATTACAGGTGTGTGCCACCAGGCCAGAACTTTGGTGGGCTCAGTCTGCCCTGGGAGCAGGGCTGGCGTCCAGGGCAGGCTTGGCAGGTGATTGAACTGTGGTCTCAGGACTTGCCTAAGCAAGTACTTTAGTCTGCTGAGCTATCTTGCCAGCCCTCTTTTACCCTTACTTTTTTCACTATTGCACCTTGGCTTCTGCAGCTGCATTTCTGATGAGGTGACGTCAGAAGGGAGCAGGAATGTGAGTCCTGGTGGTTGTGTTGGGCCTGCAGGAGCAGAGATGTCATGGGAGAGGACACAGGGTCCTGTCAGCCTTGGGGGCCTCAAGGAGGGCTGTATTCAGATTTAACCAGTGGAGGACTGGTTTGCTTACACTCTGTCCTCTGCCTTTTTCCTCCTTTACCTTTAAGTTTATTGGTACATCTTATTTTTTATTTATTTTTTTTGCGGAACTGGGGCTTAAACTCAGACCCTTGTGCTTGCCAGGGAAGCACTTATTCCACTGAGCCATCTCCCCAGCCCTATTGGTACATTTTAGATATACATAATAATGTGTATCTAGCTCAGTGGTCTAAGTGGACCTGGGTTCCATCCCTGGTACTGCTTGCTGGACACTGAAACCAAGCATGGTGATGCACACCTGTAATCCCAGTGCCAGGAAGGCTGAGAGGTAGGAGGCTAACTATGAGCCAGCTGCATAGTGAGACCCTGTACCAAAAAATACTTTTTAAAAAAATAAAAAACAATATATACATAATAATCACATTCGCCATTCCTCTGCTTTTTTTTTTTTTTTTTAAAGAGCTTTATTAAGATAATCTGTGTAACATATGATTTATTCATTTAAGGTGTAAAATTTGATGGGTTGAAAAAAATTTGAGTTTTTTTCTTTTTTTTTTTTTTTCCCCCTGGTACCAGGGATTGAATTTAGGACCTTGAGTTTGCCAGGTAGGTGTTTATGCTGCTGAGTTACATCCCCAACCCTGAAAGATACGTTACCTATGTATGACCCAAATACATGGGATATTTTGGTAATGGGGATTGAATTTAGGATTTTATGCTTGCCAGGCAGGCGCTTATGCTGCTAAGCTATGTCCCTGGCTATATTAGTTTTTTTTTATTTTTGTATTTTAGGGAAGGGTCTACAAGGTGTTCAGGGTCTCACTACTAGATCAGACTTGTAATGATCCATCCGTTTACAGCCTCCCAAGTGCTGGGATTACAGGTGCGCACCACCACACCCAGTCTCAATTGCTATCTCAGAGCTTGTGCCTGTGAAGGGGGAGTGCGAAGCTAGTGCTGCAGGTCTGGGAATTTAACTCCTGGCCCCAAAGCTTGCTTGCAGGTGCTTTAATCTGCTGAGCTATTTGGCCAGCCCTGTGTTGTTAATTAGAAAAAGTTGTTAGTGCTGACCTAGCATCTGTAGTCTCACGTTTGATCCTCAGCACTATGAAAACAAAAGAGTTCAATCCCCAGTACTGCAAAAAAAAAAAAAAAAAGAAAGAAAGAAAGAAAGAAAGAAAGAAAGAAAGAAAGAGAAAAAGGAAACAGAAAGTGAAATTAATCATTTTGGCTGTTTTTAAGTGTTTTGTGGGTATTGTTTTAGTTTTTACATATTCCATAGCCCAGACTGACCTTGAACTCAAGAAATCTGCCTCAGTTTCCTGATTCCCAGCTGTAGTTTGCAGCTGGGATTACAGGCATGTACTTTTACCCTTATGCTTGCTTTGTAACAAATTGAGTTTCTTTGAAACTATCCTTTTTTTTTGTCTTTTTGAGACAGGGTCTCACTGCAGTTCAGGCTGGCCTTAAGCTCACTTTGTAGCTCAGGCTGGTCTCGAACTCACCAACAATCCTCCTGCCTCAGCCTCCCGAGTGCTGGGATTACAGGCATGCGCCACCACGCCCAGCTGAAACTATCCATTTTTAAAAAATTATATTTTTTTAATACCAGGAGTGGTTTTTTTTTGGGTGCAGGGTCTCACTATGCAGCCCACATTCATAGCGATCCTCCTGCTTTTTGCCCCCTCATGCTGGGATTAAAGGCATGCCACCACGCCCGGATTGCACCACCAGCTCAGCGCAGGGGGCGGCTCGGCATGTGGAACCAGGGATCGAACCCTGGTCCCCGCGCTTACTTAAGGAAGCGCTTAGTCCACTGAGCAATACCGCCGGCCCTCAGGAGTGGTTTGAACATTACTTTTTTACCCCATTGAGTTATCTTTTTTTTTTTTGGTCCTTAAATTTTTAAAAAATATTTTGTTTATTTGGTACAGGGTCTCACTACAGAGGTTGTAGCTTGAATTCCTAGTGATCCTCTTGTTTCATGCTCCCCAGCACTGGGATTATAGGCATGCACCACCACACAAGATTTTGGGGCTGGCATGGCATGTGGTACCAGGGATCAGACTCAGACCTTGCACTTGCCATTTCCCCAGCTCTTTTTGGTGTTTTTGTGACAGGGTCTCACTATGCAGTTCAGGCTGGTCTTGAGATCACTTTATAGCCTCAGCTCATCTTGACCTCCCAAAGATCCTTCTGCCTCAGGCTCCTGAGCGCTGGGATTACAGGTGTGTGCCACCATTCCTGGACAAAACACTATTGAGGTCAAACTTGTGATTTCTCTTCTTCACCTTCTAGAATGCTGGGATTTCAGGAGTGTGCCACCATGCCTCACAGTATTTATTTTGAGACTGGGTCTCACATTTTGCCCAGGGTGAACTCCTGGGCTCAAGGGATCTTCATGGCTTAACTGCCTGAGTAGCTGGACTACAGACACACACCTCCCATTGGATTACCTTTTTTTTTTTCCTTTTTTTTTTTGTGCAGAGTCTCAGTATGCAGGTTGAACTTGTAGTGATCCTCCTGTTTTCGGCCTCCCTAGTCCTGAAATTACAGGCGAGTGCTACCATGCCCAGACTCTGTTGCCTGGCTCAGTGTGCCCTGGGAGCTAGGCTGGCGAGGCATGTGGTGCAGTGGATCGAACCCTGGCCCCTGTACTTACCTAAACAAGAGCATAATCCACTGAGCTGTTTTGCTGGCCCTACATTGGATTGCTTTTCAAAAAAAGTTTTATAATGATAGATGACACACAATAAAATTTTATCATCTTGCTGGTAATCCTAACAGTTGGAGGCTGAGGCAGAAGGATCATTGCACATTCCAGGCCTGCCTTGGCTACAAAGTGAGCTCAAGGCCAGCCTGGATTGCATAGTGAGATCCTGTCTCAAAAAAGACTAAAAATTAGAATAAAGGGGCAGGGGAGATGGTTCAGTGGAATAGAAACACTTCCCTGGCAAGCGCAAGGGCTGAGTTCAATCCCTGGTTCTGCCAAAACAAAAACAAAAACAAAAAAACAAACAAAAGAATTGCTGTCTTAGTCATTTTTAGGTGTGTAGTGCTGTGGCATTAATTACATTCATGTTTTTGGGAAATAGTTCTCTAGAATTCTGGAAAGGTCTTGTATATATCAAACTTTATTTATTAACAAGCTCTCCTCTTAGGGAGGAGTGGTGACACATACCTATAACCCCAGCAACTCAGGAGGCTAGGATCAACATAAGTTGATCAGCCTGGAATACATAGGAAGACCCTATCTCAAAAACAAGACAAAACTTCCCATTCTCTCCTCCTTTCAGTCCCTGGTAACATACTAGGAATTTAATTCAGAGCCTTGTACATGGTGCTCTTACTACTGGGCTACAAATCGCTCATGTGAGAAATATTGTGGATTGAATCTGGGGCTTGCGAGCTACATTGAGTGCTTTTTGTTAAAAAAAAAAAAAAGTTTATTGTTGTGGTACAAGGGACTGAATCCAGGCTTCCCAATGAGCTATACCCCCAGCACCCCCTTTTTTGTTTGTTTGTTTGTTTGTTTGAGACAAGATTTCACCAAGGTGCTAAATTGCTGTGCTCTGCGTAAACAGGTGCTTTAGTCTGCTGACCTATCAGGCCAGCCAGAATTTTAAATTTCTCTCTCTCTCTCTCTCTCTCTCTCTCTCTCTCTCCCCCCCTCCCTCCCTCCCTCTCTCCCTCTTGTTTTCTTTAATTACCCCCCCTTAAATGCATTTATTTGAGAGTGAGCATAGCAATAATTGATAGGTAGAATTTTGAATTTCCGAGTGGAGCTGTTCAACTTATATGTATATACCCAAAGTGGGGCTGCCAGGTCATATGGTAATTCTACTTGAAGAACCCTCAGGCTGCTTTTCACAGTATTTGTAGCACTTTACAGTCCTCCAGCTGTGCACAAGTTTCAGTTTTTCCTGTACTTTTATAAAAACATTTGTTTCCTCTTCTTACTCTTTTGTTTGCTTTTTGAGAAAAGGTCTCACTATGTAGTCTAGGCTGCCCTCCTGGCTTATTCTCCCCAAAGTGTACCACTGTGTATAGCTCTTTACCTATGTTTAAATCAGATTATTTGGGCTGGGGATGTAGCTCAATAGTAGACCACTTAGCTAGCATATACAAAGGCCTGAGTTTGAGTCCCATCACTGCAAAACTATATATTCTATTTTTTAAAAATTGTTGAGTTGTAAGTATTTTCTGGAAATTAGCTCTTTATTGGTTATATAGTTTTCAGATATTTTCTTCCATTTTTGAGTATACAGTTCAGTGGCATTAATTACATCCAGTTATGAAATCATTACTATTATCTTTCCAAAAATGTTTCATCATCCCAAACAAATTCTGTAGCCATTAAACATTAACTCTTGTCTTCCCTAGCTGTGGGCTCTGGTGGCTTTAATTTACTTTTCATTTCTGTGAATGTGCCTATCCTGTGGGTTTTGTTTTTGGCGGAACCGGGGATTGAACTCAGATCCTTGCACTTGCCAGGGAGGCACTTATTCCACTGAGCCACCTCCCGGCCCCTATCCTGTGGGTTTTGGGTAGCTGGAATCACACAGTGCGATTCTTCCATGTACTCTGTTGTCTCAGGGCCTATGAATTTTGTGGTGTGCATCAGAACCTCATTCCTTGTTTCTTTTTCTTTTTTTGTACTGGGGATTAAACCCTGGGCCTTTGTGCTGAGCTACATCCCCAGTCCTTTTATGGTTTTTTTTTTTTTTTTTTTTTTTTTTTTTTTTTTTTTTTTTTTTTTTTTTTTTTTTTTTTTTTTTTTTTTTTTTTTTTTTTTTTTTTTTGGTGGAACTGGGGATTGAACTCAGGCCCCTGTGCTTGCCAGGGAAGCGCTTATTCTACTGAGCTATCTCCCCACCCCCAGTCCTTTATGTTTTTGAGATGGGTTTTTCTACGTTGCTCAGGCTGGGTAGGAACTTGTGATCTCTGGTCTCAGTGTCTGAGTGCTATAATTACAGCTGTGTACACCATACACATCTGACTTCACTCCTTTTTATGGCTAGGTTCCTTTGCTTCTCCAGTCAGGAATGGCTCCTTTTCTTTCTTGTCTTCTCTTGTAGTTCTGTAAAGATTCTGTACTCAGGATTCCTGCTCTTGTGTAAGGGTTGCCAGTCTTAGGAATGTCCACTAAGTCTAAAACCTTGGAAACATCACACATGTCAGTGCGCAACATCATTTTATACAACAACTCATATTACAGTTTATAACATTTTAAATTTAATTTCTAATTTAATCATAATTGCCAGTCATTTTATTTATCTTTTGAGTGTCAGGAATCATAATTGCCAATCTGATTGTACAGCTTTTTTATTTTTTTTTGAGACAGGGTCTTGCGTGTATGTAGTGTAGGCTGGCCTTGAACTCACAGCAATCCTCTTGCCTCAGCCTCCCAAGTACTGTGGTTACAGGCATGTACTAAGTATGTCTATACAACTACTTTTAATTTTGGGGGGGGTTATTTTTTATATTTGGCTTTATTCACTATGTAGCCTAGGCTGACCTTGAACTTTTGGGCAGTCCTGCCTCTGCCTCCTGAATGTTGGGATGACAGGCATGTGGTTCTATGAAGAATCGTGTTTTTTGACTGGGCATGGTTGTACACACCTGTAATCATGCTAAGGAGGCTGAAAACAGGAGGATCACTGTGAATCTGAACTGTGTAGTGAGACCCTGTACCAAATACATTAAAAGAAACAAAATGTCATTTAAAAAAAAAATGTATTTGGTACAGGGTCTATAGGGTCTCACTACACAGGTTGGACTCATAGTGAATCTCCTGTTTTCAGCCTTCCAAATGCTGGGATTACGGGTGTGTGCCACCATGCCCAGTCTCAATCTCATCTCAGTGGGGGGGGACTGGCACAGCATGCAGGGGGAAAAATCATATATTTATGTGAATATGTTTTCCTTTTCTTGTTCATTTTTCTTGGAACATTTTATATATATATATATATATATATATATATATATATATATATATATATAGTGATGATGCTCATCATAGGGGACGCAGTGGTTGGTGCAGGGGACTTGTGCCTGTATATGGTGTATCTCATTGCTACTTCTACCCCCTTGCCTTCTCTTCAGTCCCTCTTTATTTACAAAAGCTTTATTTCCATTTTCCTTTGTACCCTTACTCCTTATTTGGATTTCTCACCATTTCCTATTTTCTATTACACATTTGGTCCTTATTGATGCTTTTGAAACTATGCAATACTTATACATGTATGTTCTTGGGCTGGGAATATAGCTCAATGCCTTAAGCACCTGCCTGGCAAGCACAAGGTCTTTTTTAAAAATTTTATTTTCGTAAGGGCTTACAGGGTTTCACTGTGTAGTTGGGACTCTTAGTGTTCAGCCTCCCAAGAGCTTGGATTACAGGTGTGCACTACCATGCCCAGTCTCAATCACCATCTCAGTGATGGTGGGGATGGGAGTGGTGGGGATGGGAGTGGCACAGCACGGCATGGCATGCCCAGCAGGGGTGGAACCCTGGCTGGCCAATTGCACTAAGCACAAGGTCTTGAATTTTATTTTATTTGATTCTTGGTACCCCCCCCAAAAAAAAAAAATCTCCTGGGCATGGTAGTGCATGCCTGTAATCCCAGCACTTGGGTGGCTGAGGCAGGAGGATTGTTGGAAGTTCAAGATGAACCTGGGCTACGAAGTGAGCTGTAGGCTAGCCTGATCTGCATAACTAGACCTTGTCTCAAAGACTTAAGAGGGCTGGTGGGGGCCTGCCAGATAGCTCAGTGGATTTATTTATTTAGTTATTTAATTTTTAGCATTCTTTGTTTTATTAGTTAATTCAAAACACAAACACTTCCTGGCTTGAGCAAAATCAATATGTCACTTCCACACAAGACGATTCGGGAAGCTCAGTGGATTAAAGCACCTGTTTAGGTAGGTGCAGGGACCTTGGATCCAGCAGCTGTGCTGACCCTGCCTCCAGGGTGTGCTGAGATGGTGATTGAGACTGGGCATGGTGGCACTGCTTGTAATCCAGCGCTTGGGAGGCTGAAAACAGGAGTTTCACTATGAGTCTTGACCTGTGTAGTGAGACCCTGTAGATCTTGTGCTAAATACATTTAAAAAAAAAGAGAGAGAGAGCAAGCTGGTAAGATAGCTCAGCTTTGCTTAGGTGAGTGCGGGGACTAGGGTTGGTCCCGGGTACTCCATGCCGCACTGGCTCTGCTCTTGGGCTCGCTGAGCTGGTGACCGAGTCTAGGCATGGTGGTGTGTATCCCAGCTCTGGGGAGGTGGACAGCAGGAGGCATGACTGTGAGTCTGAGCTACATAATGAGACTCTGTTACCCACCCCCCCAAAAAAAAGACAAGGGAAAAAGAAAAGTGTGTTCTCAAGGTGTGTTCATTTACATAGGAATGTCTCAAGCTTATCATTCCTTACAGCTAATACTCTATGTAGGGAAAAAGAAACCTTTATCTTCCTTATCCATTCATTGGTTGATGGACATTTGGACTGTTTGCAAGATTTGGCTATTACAGAGCTATGTTGTGATAAACATGGCTATGTGTATGTTGCTGTGATATGGTGTTTTCAAGAAGTTACCAAGAAGGGGAATAGCTAGGTCAAATGGAACCTGGAGTGTCAGTTGTTTGAATAATTTTTATAATGCTTTTCACAGTGGTTGCTCCAGTTTGTACTCCCAACAATGGAGCTGTTCCTTGTTCCCTACTAGCATTTGTTATTGGTGCCGGTATGCCTGGCTTTCTTTGCCTTTACCTCCTGAGGAATCCAGCCTTCTTTCTATTGTTTTTATTATTACTTTTTGTTGCTGTTTTGAGAAAGGGTCTGTGTTCAGGCTGGCCTTGAACTTGCTATATGTATCCCACACTGGTCTTGAAATCCCTGTGATCCTTTTGCCTCAGCCTCACAAGTGATCGTGTACCACCCTGCCTGGCTCAACCTTCTTTTTAGTAATAAAGGGAATGTAATATCCTTGAGGCATAGAAATATTCAGTCAACTCAGTGTCCCAAAGTTTATAGCCCTCATGATATTTAACACTTAAGATTTTTATTTATTTTTATGTGTATTTTACTTTGAGACAAAGTCTCCCTATATAGTTTAGGTTGGCCTTGAAGTCAATCATGATGAATCTCCTGCCTCAGCCTCCCAATTACTGAGACTACAGGCATGTGTCACCATGCCTGGCAGGACTTTTTTTTTAGGTGTTGGAAACTTTTTTTCCCCCAAACAACATGAACCATTCTCTGATCAAAGCTATTCTCTGGGCAGCAGTTCAAGTCCCCTTCTGTCACTTTCTCGGATAGAAGCTTTTTTTCCCCCAATAAATATATTCTGCTTTTTACAAGAAAAACTTTCTTTTTTGAGGGTGGTGTACTAGGAATCAAACTCAGGACCTTACATTTGCCAGGCAGGCGCTTAACCACTGATATATCTCCCCAGACCCGATATATTCTGCTCTTATCTTCTGTTGTTCCTAAAATTCATTCTTCAGTTTTAGAGAACATGAATTGAGCCCAGGTATCTTTCAGACTAGTAATTTCATTCCTGTATATCATCATTCTACAAATGAATTAAAGAATGTATAGCACTGGTGAAGTGTGAATGTGAAGATTTGTTCCTAATAAAATTAAGTTAGAATGCGCTGGAAAAAAAAGGATAACCTTCTGAGAATTTAATCATGGATAAGAACAACTTTAGAGGCCAGGGAGATGGCTCAGTGGAATAAACACTTCCCTGGCAAGTGCAAGGACTTGCTTTCAATCCCTGGTTCCACCAAAAAAAAAAAAAAAAAAAAAAAAAAAAA